>CAKNYM010044139.1:0-39153 GCA_932195095.1 Andricus curvator
TGTGAGGACAGAGAAAGGAAACCGAGAGTCTCGATTGGTTGGTGATTTATGCTGAGAAGGTTACCAGCCTTCAGCAGCGTTGTATTTGATAGGAGTTAATATGTATGTTTCAACATATTTAATCTAAAATATGTCTAAAATTAGGGCTTTTATTGGAAAATTCTACAAATTCGAAACGAAATATATTTGAATGTTACAATCTAAACTAAATCAATTTTAAAGGCCATTAGGCTTTTAATGAAAAATTATTCAATATTCCAAAATTTTTTTAATTTGAAATTATTTAATTTGAAGTGCTTTTATTTAAAAATTTTGTAATTGCAAAAGCTGTTAATTTCAAATTTTTTAATTATGAGCACTTAAAACTTAAAATTGTCTGATTTATACAACTTTTGTAACAAAGTTTACAATTTGATATCTTCTGAATTTGAAAATCAAATTCTCCCTTTACTAAGCTGAACTCTAGTATCAAAATTTTTTGAATAAAAAAAATACTACAAGAACCAAATACTACCAAATTGAAAAAAATGATTCTTTTTGATTTTTTTTTTCATCAGACAGATTTTTCAAAAAGTTCGAAAAAGGCCGCACAATCCGATCCCGGTGAAGTTGAACTCTATCTGGGAGTGGCGTCCTTAACTAAATGATTAAATTGCGACATCTGGGGGTAGCGTCTTTAACGAAACCTGAACTCATTATTTCAATCCTTGAAAATCAAAAATTCGTGTTTTCCATAAATTAAGGTTGAAGTTGTATAATCTATCAAGATTAAAGTTGTATAATCTATTTATAAGACAAGTTTTTGTTCTAGAAACGTTTAATCAACACTTGCGAGGAAAATTGCAGTTGCTTCTCCATTTGAGCCGAATGCAGAAACAAAGGCTCGTTTACGAGCAACGATTCTATTGACCTTTCCTAGTCAAACACCAAGCGGATCCTGTTTCGCCTGGATTCGTCGGATAAACATTATCCAGAGTGCGAAGTTTCTCGATGTGCTCTAAATTTCAGTCTGAAATGAAACTCGAATTATTCCACCAACACAGACAGGAAAAGCGCTGCTTCGTTCAGATCGTAACGAGAAATTAGCGACGCGCGTAATCCAGAAATACGCAGGTCGAGTTTTCAAAGCCGGGTTCGAGGCGGGTTTTGCGGGTACCCGCAGCCACTCCTCTTCCCACAAATCCCACAAATCCCATGCTGACCTGCATTCAGTCGGATTGACTGGCGGCTCGAAAATTTTGCGTGAAAATCAACAGGGGCATTCCCTTTTAGTTTTTAGTCGAATTTTTGTGTAATTAGTTCCGGACGCCACCACTGGATGGCCTTTAGCTTATATTTCTGTCTCAAATTTCCAACTACACCAACTATTATAATAAGCCTCCAAGCAATACCTGACGTACTCAATTTTGTGGGTTTTTCAATTTCTAAATTCCCGTACCGTGTACAGTCGGATTTTTATTACAGGCGCTCGCAGGCGCCTGAACGTTTGGTCAGAGAAGAAGAAAACTGCAGAAAACCAAAACTCCGGAGCACAGGTCACCGACAGACGAGTTCGGATGTAGACATTCGATTGCATCGATACACATTCATCCTCGACGTGAAAACTACGGCTCGACTGTAGTTAAATACAGTGAAAACACGACTAAGTGAGAATCACGAACGGTCACCCATCCGAGTGGTAACCACGCCCGTTTATGCTCAGCATTCGAGATCTGGACTAGATGAGAATCACCACCTAGCTACTGCCGTTTATTAATTATTATTATTATATATAATAATATTCAAATTCACATAAAAAAAATTCAAAATGGTAGAAATTTGAATTGTATATCTTTAGCAGTTTTTTCAATTTGGAAGACTTATAACTGTACTCTCTTGACGCTTCACCTGCAAAACCATCACAATTTAACCATTTTTATTTGTATGTCTTTAAAATTAAAAAATTGAAAACTTCAACTCGTTAAAATTAACGATTTTCAATTGTAAACCTTCAAAATTGATTTGAGCTTAAGAAATTAAAAACTAAAAATAATGTCAGTTTTATGTTTGTCAATTAAAAATGCAGTAATTTTAATGATTTAAATTCAAAATTTCATCAAATGAAAAGATTTAGAATTGAAAACTCTTGACTTTTGATTTTCAAAATCATCTAGATTTAAGAATTTTTATTTATACATCTGTAAATTTGAAGAGTTTTTCAATTTAAGTCTTTGAAATTAAAAAGTTTTTAATTTTGACAATTAAAAATTATGCAAGATTTATGTTTTACAATTAAAAATTCTGTAATTTGTATGCTTTATATTCGAAATTTCTTTAATTTGGAAGATTTGAAATTATAAACATGACTTTTGATTTCTAAAATCATCCAAATTTAAGAATTTATATTTATGTATCTTTAAAATTCAAAAGTTTCTGAATAGAACTCTTTCAAATTGCTGAGCTCTGAATTCTTAATCTTTAAAATTGAAAATCTCTTCATTTTGATAACTTACAAATAAAAATTATGCAACATATAAGTTTTACAATTGAAAATGCCGTGATTTTTATGATTTAAATTTGGAATTTCTTCAGTTCGGAAGATTTTGAATTAAAAACTTTACTTTTGATTTGCAAAAACATCAAAATTCAAGAATTCTTATTCATATATCTTTAAAATTAAAGAGTTCTTAATTGTCAATCTTCAAAATTAGAGAATTTTAAATTGCAGATCATGAGAAATAAAGAATTTTCAATTGTGATTCTTTAAAATTAAACTTAAAATAATGTTTCACATTAAATACATTCAAAGTATGAATCTTAAAATTTGAATAATTCGTAATTCTATATTTTCAAAATTTAAGAATTTTTAATTGTAACTCTTCAAAACTGTGGAATCTTTCCATTATAAATATTTAAAACTAAAGAGTTTACAATTTTAACAATTAACAATGAAGAATTTTTGTGATTTTTATGATTCAAGTTCAGCATTTTTTTAATTTGGAAGATTTAGAACTGAAAACTTTACTTTTTATTTTCAAATTCATTTAATGTAAGAATGGTTACTTTTAAATCTCTAAAATTTGAGTGTATTCAATTGTAATTTTTCAAAATCGTAGAACTTTGGATGGAAAATCTTTAAAATTAAACAATTTTTAATTGTGAATCTTTAAACGTCAACTGTTTAAAAAGAAGATTCAAAAATATAATTTTAGACTATACACATTAAATATTAAAAAATCTTTAATTGCAAATTTACAAGATAGACTTATTTCAAAAAGTTATTACGATATCAAATTCCACATGAACTCATTAATTTTTTTGTTTTCAATTCTTGCTGGGATAAGATATTCTATTTAAATAAAAGTTGCAGATTACTAAAAGCTGAATAAAATTAAAACCAAAATTTTTATTAAAATCAAAATTGTATGAAAGCCAATGTAGCTATTTATATAATTATTTTGATTTATAATTGATAAGTTTATTTTATATCACTTTGAATTGAAGCATACGCTACAGACGGATAGTATCGGATTGATCAAATATTTATTTCAAACAAAAAATTATATATTAATTTTCAAGTTAAGATATCAATTTCCACCAATTATAAAAAATGTTGTATTTGCATATCTTTTATATTATTTTAGATGATAAATACTATGAAATATAAAAATTCTGTTTTAATATTAATTTTATATTTTAATTTAAAAATTTTGTGAGACGAAAAAAAATTTCGGACGTAGCACGCGTTTTTTTTAGTATACAAAATATGTGTATATTCTGGACGGCGCTATCACCATTCAAAGACAAGGTTAATTTTTAATGGGTCATCCGGTTAGTGGTCCGATACTATCCGTCGGCAGTGTATATCTTAATTTATTAATGAGGCAAACAAAATAAGAATATTTTGATTTTCTAATTATGAAACAAAAATATTCTTCCTCTGATTGCCTAATTATAAAATTAAAATATACACTACCGGCGGATAGTATCGGATCACTAACCGGATGACCCATTGAAAATTAGCCTTGGCTTTAAAATTTGATAGCGCCGTCCAGAATAGAGAAACAAATATTTATTATACTTGATTTTGTACAACCTGATTTGGTTCAACTCGATTCGGCAATCAACAAATTATGATTTCAATTGCCTGATTATAAAATTAAGATATATACTAACGACGGATAGTATCGGATTACTAACCGAATGACCCATTAAAAATTAGCCTTGATAGTGCCGTCCAGAATCGAGAAACAAATATTTCTTATACTTGATTCTGTACAACATGATTTGGTCCAATTTGTTAAGGTAATCAAAATATTTTTTCTCGTTGCCTAATGACAAATTTAAAATGTACACTACCGGCAGATAGTATCGGACCACTAACCGGATGACCTTTCACAAATTAATACTGATTTTGGAAGGTTCGCCGCCCAAAATGTAGATACAAATATTCATTATACTTCATTCTGTACCTTATGATTTGTTCCAACTTAAATATGCAATCAAAAGATTCTTATTTTGATTCCCTAATTATAAAATTGAAATATACACTACCGACGGATAGTATCGGACCACTAACTGAATGACCAATTGAAAATTAGCCTTGACTTTAAAATTAGATAGCGCCGTCCAGAATAGAGAAACAAATATTTATTATACTTGATTCTGTATAACATGATTTGTTCCAATTTGTTAAGGTAATCAAAATATTTTTTGTCGTTGTCTAATTATCAAATTAAAATGTAGACTACCGACGGATAGTATCGGACCACTAACCGGATGACCTTTCACAAATTAACACTGATTTTGGAAGGTGCGCCGTCCAAAATATAGATACAAAGAATTAATATACTTCATTATGTACTTTATGATTTGTTCCAACTTAAATATGCAATCAAAATATTCTTATTTTAATTGCCTAATTATCAAATTGAAATATACACTACCGAAGGATAGTATCGGACCACTAACTGAATGAACCCTTGAAAATTAGACCTGACTTTGAAAGGTGATAGCGCGATTCTGTACAACATGATTTAATGCATCTTGATGTGATCGAACTTGCCAATTGATAATAATAATAAATTGAAAATAACCACGCTATTTTGCTAGTCTTCAAAAAATATTAAACCCACATTTTTTTCTCAAATAGTGATGAAATCGACCAGTTTGCATTTGGAACAATCCCAAGGTGGGAATCTGGGTGTAAATTAATCGAGGGATGATAAATTGCGAAACGCGAATCGAGAAAGCGTCGCTGGGGAAAGGGGAAAAGGGGCAAAGCCTGAGAGACCATGGGGATGCAAAAAGGGATTGTCAAGAGAGATGGATGTGTCTTCTAGTGAGTTAGAGTTGCAACCTGCAACCCTCCTGTTTATGTGCACTACAGTCCTGTTCCTACCTATACCATTACTCATGGGATATTTGTGTAACTATATCGATCAGCTCTTGCTTTCAGAGACTAAAAAAACATTCCCCAGCTCGAGAGAAAATAAAGTTAGTGGAATTTTTACAAGCTTCCTCTTTCCTTGTCCTAGTTCGCTATCCAGGGTGGTCGCTAGGCCAGTTCGTTTTCCAACTTTTTTCTGATTAAATTTTAATATCCCGCAAAAGTTGCCTACCGACACCAACTTTTCACTTGCAAAACCTTTTTTCGATTAGACAATATCTTCTATTCGTTCTTTGTATTTAAAAATTCAAATTCTTCAAAATAAAAAAAATGTTTGCTATTAGTTCAAAAAAACTGGCGACTTTTTGAAACGTGGGGTTATTACTAGGAAATTATTTAAAAACTATGCAAAAAAACTTTTTTTGAATGAAGTAAATGCACACTTTTTGGGATAAAGTTAAATATGTTGAGCCGCAATTTTTTTCAGCTTAAACAAAAGAAAAATGTTATTTTTCTTTTATGTAAAAAATATTTTCGTGCTGTTTCAAACGTTCCAAAATCACCAAAAATATCCGAAAATTTCTCAATCACGAATTTTATTTATTTTTTTTTCGAAAAAGCAGAATGATAATTCGTTTGTCTAACAAATTAAATAAATTTTTAAACACAAAATGATGAATTTTCAACGACAACAAAAATTAATTTTTATCAAAACACTTGCATTAACAACCAAATAGTTAAACTTTCAAGAAAAACAGTTAATTTTGGACCAACAAACATGAGTTTACCAAAATATTTGAATTTTTAACCTACAAAGGTGAATTTTCAATCAAATGGTCAAAATTTTTGAACAAAAGAGATTAAAATTTAACCAGAAACAGTTGAACATCAAAAATGATGAATTTTTAAAAAAATAGTTGAATCCTCAACCAAATAAATGAAGTTTCAATCAAGAAAGATGAATTTTAAACCAAAAAGTTGAATTTTCAACTGGCAAAGTTTTTTTTAACCAAAAGTAACATTTTCAAAATATTATGTTTCCAAAATTAATTAAAAAAAAAGAAGATATTTCGACCTGTTGAATCGAACCAAAAAAGACGAATTTTCAACCAAATAGTTTAATTTTCTACCAAATTGTTGACTTTGCAAGCCGAACCTCTCTATAGAAGAGAAATAAATTTTCACCTAAAGGGAGAATCAATTGTAGACATTTTTAAAAAAGTGGTTAAAATTTAAGCCAAGCAGTTGAGTTTTCAACCAAAAAATAAGAATTTTTCACAAAATTGATGAATCCTCAATTAAAACAGATTAATTTTCAACCGAACAGTTAAATTTTCAACCAAAAAGGATAAATCTTCCACCAAGAAAGATGAATTTTCTATCCAAAAGGACGAAATTTCGAAAAACCAGTTGAATTTTTATACAAAAAAGATGTTTTCATGAAAATAGTAGAATTTTTGAACCTACAAGGTTCAACCCAATGTTCGAAATTTTCAAACAAAAAATATTCAAATTCATCCAAAGCAGTTGAATTTTCAACCCGAAAAGTTGAATCTTCAACAAAAAATTTAATTTTCAACCCAAAAAGATGACTTTTCTACTAGTAATGATGAATTTTCTACGAAAAGACAGACTCTTAACAAAATAGTTAAATCCTCAAACATACAGATGAATTTTCAATCATAAAAGGTGAATTTTAAAACAAATAGTTGAATTTTAAACTAAAAAAGATATTTTTTACCAAAAATTAAATAGTCAAAATTTTCAATTAAAAAAATTAATTGAGAAAAAAGAATTTTCAACCTGTAGAATCAAACCGAAAAAGACGAATTTTTGACCAAATAGTTGAATTTACAATAAAAAATAATGAATTTTCAACAAAAAAGTTAATTTCCAACCAAATTATTTAATTTCCTACCAAATTGATGAATTTTCAAGCCAAACAGAAAAACTGTCCACAAAACATATCAGTTTTCAATTAAAATGATGCAATACTTGTAGCAATTTAAAAAAAAAGTAGTTAAAGTCTAAACCAAATAGTTAATTTTTTAATTAAAAAATACGAATTAGCAACCAAGCATTTGAATTTTCAATCAAAAAATATTAAAGATTAAATTTCTACCAAAAAGGCGAATTTTCAAACAAAATACATAAATTTGCAGTGAATTTATTGAATTTTCAACTAGAAAAGATATATTTTTAAATTAAAATCTCATGTTCGAACAAAAAATGGAATGGTTACATTTTCAGTTGAACACATAAATTTTCAATGACAAAAAAAAAGAATTTTCAATAAAACACTTACATTTTCAACCAAAGAAATGAATTTTCAAATGCAATTATTAATATTCAACAAAAAAATGGATTCTCAAAAAAAAGAGCTTAAACCAAAAAATGATTTTTTAACCAAGACAATTAATGTTATAAAAACGGAATAGTTAAATTTTCAACTAAAGAGATGAATCTTCAATCAAAAAAATTAATTTTTAACAAAGTAGATCAACTTTCAACCAAGAAGTTGAATTTTTAATCAGAAAAAGTATGACTTTTTAACAAAATAGTTACATTTTCAACAAAAGAATTGAATTTTTAACTAAATAGTAGAATTTTTAACCAAACTAAATATTATCTAAGTTCGTATCGTTACTTCCAGTGACTCCCTCCTGCAGATTTCTGTTGTATTTGGACGCATGACGCAACCTGATGAAACTAACACGCTGAGAGTGCAGCCCTCGAGCTGTTTGTCGCGCTTGAATGAACACGTCCTCTATTTCGGCCCCGCGGCTCCTCTCATCACGAAACTTCGGAGGTCATCAGCTCTAGGAATATCGTAAACCGGTGGGTCTTATATCGGGAGTTGAGTGTAAATCGAAAAAAAAAGTTAATTTATTGAAAAAAGTTTCACACTACTAACACAAATTTGACCAGAATTTTGAGTTTCATTTCGACCGAAAGTTTTGACAGAATCGGTACTTTAGTTTTCAAGTTTTGTGTGAGTTCGATGGCGGTCGAAGTTTCAAAAGCGAATAGGTAGATCGAGAGCCACACTCTGTAGGGAGAACCGCAATCGAATGCATTTCAGTGAAACTATTCAGTCGACGATGGATGATCCCGTGAGCACTTGAAAATTTGCATTTCATCCCGTCTATTGTTTCAAAAATATTCAGAATACATTTTTGAAGTACTTTCGAGAAAATAATTATCTTGAATGATTAATTTGTGTAGTTCTACGCAAAAGGGGCTCAAAAAAGAGAAATAGGGTTATTTTCTTACGAAAAAAAAAAATTGAAAGATAAAAAATTTATACAACATTTACATGTAGAAAAGGAGAAACAATCTTTTTATGAGAAATGTTATCGTTTTCAAATAATTCTAATTCATTTGTTAATGATTTCTGCCATTGAAGGATTTTATTTTTTAAACTGGATACACTAAAGTCGTTGGATATAACCATTTTTATATGTTTCAAATCATTGAAACCCTATGAAATCCCTAATTTCTTATGAATAAATTCTTTGAAATCCATTTTAATTTTACAAAATCCCGTATAATTCTATAAAATCTTATGATACTTCCTAAAATTCTGAAAAATTTATTAAAATAATTTGAGAGCTTTTAAAAACCCTTAAAATCCAGTAAAATCGTTCCATTTCTTCCGAAATTCTAGAAAAATCTTTCCAACCCCATAGCCATTTTCTAGGTCCCTGAAAAAAATTTTAAATCCTTTGAAATATTTTTAAATCCCTTTAAACTTTATCAAGCTCTTGAAAATGGTTTGAAATCTTTTAAAATACCCTAAAATATTCAAAATCCTTTAAAATTTCAATAAATTACTAAAATCAATTGAGAATTCTTCGATTTTTTTCAAAACCTAAAATATTGTATATCCTTCAAAATCTTTTGAAATACCTTGAAACTTTTTAAAGCTTTTGGAAATTATTTGAAATTTTTAAAAATGCCCTAAAATCTTCAAGTTTTTTAAGGCTATTGAAAATTTCTTGGATTTAAAAAAAAAAAACTTAAACTCTTTACAACTCTTTGAAATCCTTTAAAATTATTGAAAACACTTAAAAATTCTTTTTGATCTTTCAAAAGTCCGTAAAAGTATGCGAATTCTTTGAAATCTTTTGAAACCCCTTTAAACTTTTTGAAGCTCTTGAAAATGGTTTGCATTCTTTTAAAATACCCTCCAATATTTAGAATTCCATTAAAGTACTGAAATCTATTGAAAGTTCTTGGATCTTTTTTAAATACCCTTAAATATTTGAAATACTTTAAAATCTTTTGAAATCCCTTGAAATTTTTCAGAGCTCTTGAAAATTAATTAGAATTTCAAAAACTAGCATCAAATATTCAAAATCGTTTGGAATCGCATCAAATTATTGGAATCTTTTAAAAATACCCAAAGATATTTCAAATCTTGTAAAATTCATTTAAATCATTTGAAATTATTGAAGGTAAGTGATATAAATTTTTTTTAAACTAAATCTCGTAAAATTCGTTGGAATTTTGTAAAATAACTACAAATCTTTCAAATCCTTTGAAAATTTTCTAATTTCTACGTTAGGGTGATCCAAAAATGCATGGCAAATTTTGTTTCATTCTAGAGGGCAGCAATCCCCCTCATTTCATTCCAAATCCAAAAAAAGGAATTCCCTAATTTTTTTAATTTTGATTTTAACAGGTGCCGGTTTTGACTTGATTTTTTTTCGAAAATTCGTTTTTTCCTAAAAATTATGACTATTGGTCTAGTGGAATATTTATTTACATTGGTTTATCAATTTTCAATTATTTAAATAAATGAAATTTGTTTAAATGATTTTTTCAATTCTTTTTTTTTATTAAAAATTATGAATTTTTCTATAGTGGTTTTTCTTGTAGTTATAAATAACTACAAGTGTGGGCTCACCACACCCACGATGTGCCAACAGCACTCATGTCAGTATTCTTGAATGGTCACCCATCCAAGTACTAACCGCGTCCAAGGCTGCTTAACTTCAGTGATCTGACGAGAACTGGGTTTTTCAGCGTGGTATGGCCGTTGGCCATTTTTAAAAAATCTTTGCTAAAAGAATGAAAATATTTTACATAATAAAAAATTAATTAACCAATATTGATAAATATTTCACTAGACCAACAGTAATAATCTTCATTAAAAAAAATGTCGAAAAAAATTATTTAAACAAATTCCATTTGTTTAAATAATTGAACATTAATGAACCAGTGTTAATAAATATTCCACTAGACGAACAGTAATAAGTTTAGGAAAAAAAAACTAATTTTCGAAAAAAAGTTATTTAAACAGATTCCATTTGTTTAAATAATTGAAAATTAATTAACCAATGTTGATAAATATTCCACTAGACCAATTTGAATAATTTTAAGAAAAAAACCTTTCTTTTTTAACATTTTTGGTTTTAAGGGTAGTTTTCAGGGACTCGTGGGGGTGGGTTAGGGGTGTCAAACCCATATGTCTGATGCATGAAATTCTTTGTTGGATAATACTCAACAAGCCCCGATACTTTCCCGTCACATTTTCCCGAACCCTAAAAAATTATTCCAAGAACTCAAAAAAGTGATTTTTTCCCATTCATTTTACATGGGAAATTTCAAGCCAAAACCGGCACCTGTTAAAAAAAACAATAGAGAATTTCTTTTTCTGGATTTGGAATGAAATGAGGCAATCGTTGCCCTCTTAAAAAAAAGTGTTTTTGAACCACCCTATTATTCATATCCTTTGAAATTCCTACAATTCGTAGGAATCTCTTTGAATGAAATCTAATGTGTTCCTTAAAGTTCTCTAAAAATTCGTAGAAATATCTTAAAATCCTTTGACATCACAAAAATCAATTAAATAAGTAGGAATCATTTAAAATTCGTGGGATATAAATTATATAAAAATTTCATAAAAATTCAATCAAAATTATTTTATTAAATTCTCCGTTCAAAACCGTATAAATAACAGGCACGCCCGTTAACGTCTCTGGATTTTTCCAAAATTAAAAAAAAACTATTTGAAAATCCATAACCACAAATTTTGAAAAATTAAGAGTTCTAGAAATATTTGTAGTCAAATTGATAATTTAGAAACTGTTGAATTTTGAACGTCTAGAAATTGTCCTATATTACAAAATCAAAACGGTTTAATCTCAAGCGCTATCAATTCAAAATTATCTAAGTACTACAAGCAGTTTACATTTCGAAATTTTTTAATGTAAGAAGTCAAACTTAAAGACTTAACTATGAACATTTTCGAATCAAACACTGAAGCATAAAATAATTACAAATTTAAATTTTTTAAATTTTGTAATAAAATAATTTTAATTTTTTAATAAAATTGTTTTAATTTTTTAATTTTAAAATTAAAAAATACCATTTTTTGGTTTTATTTTGGTTTTAAAGAAAAGCTTACGTTTCTTTATTTCAAAAAAAAAGAGAAGAAAGTTCTTTTAAATTTGGATAAATCTTAACACTAATTAAATATTACATGGAATTCATATTTAATGAAAAAATATTAAGCATATGCTAAAAAATGTGTTTAAATTTGCCAAAATGTCAAAAGCTAGTTTTTGGTAGTTTTTGTAATTTTGTAATTTCTAAATCTTATTAAATTTGTATTCAATCGAAAACTGTCATTAAGATCAGTTGCCAATCTTGTAATTCTTGCTTGAATTTTGGTCTAGTCAGATAGACTATCGTACTTAATTATACCTAATTTCAAAAATATTTAATTTCTATAGATTCAGCGATTAAATATTTTAGCCTCAAACACTCAAGTCCTAAATATGAAAGTTTGAAATTGATCAAATTTGAAAAAGTTAAATTGCAGTAGCGTCCAGGAGTATGAGGACACCTAAAAAACTAACGATGAAAAATATGAACTCACTTCTCGCAGGAAATCTAAAAAAAAGAGAAAATAATTTATAGAAGGCTTCAGATAGGATATTAAATTTTGCGTCAAATGAGCCATATTTCAAGAACTTTTGATGAATATAAGCTGAGTTAGTTAGTTAGAAAGACCGGTCTAATTTCTGATTTTTGCCAATTTTCGTGATTCAACTTCAACTCCTTGTAAAGTCTAGAAAAATAACGAGAAAAAATTGAAGATTACAGAAAATGCGCGACAAGGTTTCGTTTTAAAAATGAGCCTCAGAACCACAGAAAATGTTCACTGGTTCTCGAATTATCCTGAAAAATGTAAAGGCGTAAGTTCTGTCTTGGAGAATGCACGGGGGGATTTTTGTCTAGCGCAGGCCTCTACACTTTTCATGATTATTCGTGAACCAGTAAATATTTTCACACTTTTTTGGGCTTATTTTGAAGAGCAGTTTTTGAGGTTTATTTTGAGTAAACTCGGATTGTTTAACATTATCTTGCAGGATTTTACCAGAAGTTGAATTTCAATATTGAGAATTGGCAAAAATCAGAAATTCGACCGGTCTCTCTCATTCACTAACTCAATCTTCATTCACCAAAAATACTTCAAATATGGCTCATTTGACGCGGAATTTAATAAACTTCCGAATGCTTTTAATAAAATTATCCTATATTTTTTTCGGGTATGTCCTGCGAGAAGTGAGTGCATGTTTTTAATCGCTAGTTTTTTAGGTGTCCTGACACTCCTACTGTAATGATAATAGATAATTTTGCAAGTTAAAAAATAAACTTTCCTTGCACCCGGATGATAGTTAAAAAAGAGAAATTTGAAAAAAGGGGAAACGCAGGGGAATAGGGGAAAGACTGTGATCCCTGTATTAGCCATTTAAGAGAAACTGAATATAATGCCAGGAATTAGAAGAAGAACCTAACAAGAGTTGGATAAAAGGTGTCTTTTGCTTTTTTCACTTTGAGAATCGTGTGTGAGCAATGAAATAGGTAGTCATTAGCATGTCGCAATGGCAAAGAGGGAAAAAGGATAGGAATTGTAATGAATGTAATGTGGAAATAAAAACAAGTTCGAAGCGGACTCGAGAGCAATGAGGCGACTGTCGCTCGTCTAATTAGCGTCCTTTCATTATCCCACTGGCTCCACTCTCGAATCGTAAACGTCTTTTTGAGTGAAAGTGGTAAAACAAAAAAGAGAACCCAATATAAAAAGAGAAAGAGATACGAAAGTGTCGTCAAGAAGCTCTCCAGAGGTTCCGAACTTCTCGAGACTTCCGGAAGTCGACGCATTCTAAGAATTGAGGTAATTAATGTCCTTCAGGAATGGAAACTAAAAGCATTTTTTAGTTTCATGACAGGTCGCCTTTTTAAATTTATTTGAGTTCCAGATGAGGAAAGAGAGAAATTTTAAAATGGTCCTTCTAGCCGGATACGAACCACTGACTATAGGTGGATTACATGCCGGACTCACAGAAATCCAGACCTTTACATCACCGATTTTTTTAACTTTGGCTACTTAATTGTCTAGTAGAACAAATATGGATTTCTAAAGATTACAGTTATTTTTTTTAAGTTATTGCACTTTAAATTGTAATGTTACATTTTTTGTTGGCTAGCGTAGTGTAATTATTTCTAGTCGATTCAACGACGGTTTTTATCTACATAGTCTAAACCAGAATGGTTTTAATTTTTACTCAATTTTCACTGACGGTCACTCACTACACTTCCAACACTCAACAGTCACCCTTTTTTCCCTTCCCCTGTGCAGCTTTTCCGGTTGTATTTTTTACAAAAAGTTAGTTCTACAACTGGTCGCATTAGCGTCAGCATCGAAGAAAAGCACACACAGAAAAAAGTGGTAGCTGAAGAGAAACGAGCAAAGGATTTTTGCATTCGCTGCACTTTCCACATCCTCGACATTATATTATGTGGTGGGAGGGGGGAAATGGCGGGAAAATTCACGAGTGTGAGAGGGAGAAAGAGCATCGTAATTACGGCGCGTTCCGCTTCCGCGGTTTCGACTTCGTAATGTGTACTTACTCTTGTACATAACATTTGCACATGTGCACAAGTGAGCGCGCACACATAAATAGTTGAGTACACTTGCACCAATACATATTAGGCGCACACGTGCTCGTCCAGAGATCCAACGAATTTCTTACTCGCGTTGGTGGTTTACCTTAGTTTGGGAAACTTGGCCCGCTTTGTGCCAGGATGCCACGAAAAATGCGTCTTGTTTATGGTACCCTTTGAAAGGGCTCGGGATTACTAACGCAAATTTTTAATTTGTATCTCAAAATTAATAGCAGAGATCAGGGTGTGGAGTTTAATTAGTTCTTCACGAAAAAAATTTGTTCATGAGAATTTACTGTACTTGTTCCGGAATGGTTATTCCGAACACAGAAAAAACTGGGGGTTCACTAATGTTGCGGCTCAAATAAAAGTTGGTATCCTTTCGAACTTGAGCTCCAATAGATACCTGCAGAGACCCAAAAGGGTTCGTTTAGAGCGCACTTGAAAAGAACAACATAAAGGCGCATTCACAAACGAACCGCTTGCAAAGTCGGGTTGGTAATTTCGCGATTTCCAGAATCTGTCGGTAAAGCAAACACAAACGATATTATTATTTATTATGCGTACAATTTTCGGAAAAAGCAAACTGTTTACCCTTATAGAAATAATTAATTGAAAACAATTCAGAATGATAGAAAGAAATTTGAATTGTTTCTAATCGTGTTTCTTAATCGTGTGTGCACGATTGGGAAAGATTCAGTGTTGCAAAGTTTCAATCGTTCCCAATAGGACCAATCGGTACTAGGATTTTGAGGTTATGAAGTGGCAATTTGATGGCAGCACTTTCGTCTCGCGGGAATTATTCGAAAACGTTTATTTACTTTTTTTTCGAGGCAACACATTTTAAGCAATATGTTCATCAAAAAAAATTAAATAAATGTTTTGTAACAATTTCCGCGAGCTGAGAGAGCTGTCATCAACAAATTCGCCAATGAAGTAAAGTTTTTTCATCCAATTATTCATTTCATTGTCTATAATTTTGTATAAAAAAATGTAATTTATTAAATAAATTACTTACAATATTTTAGGTAATTATTTTTTTTTAATGAAAATGTAACTATTATTCCAGTTGAATATTCCATAATTTTAGTTGAAAATTCATCTCTTTTTTTTAACAGTCTTTTTTTTGCCTATGAATTTATTTATTCAATTTTTGGTAGAAAAATGATCTTTTTTAGTTGGAAATCCGTCTTTTGGTAGAAATTCATCTTCTTGGTCCAAAATTCAATTATTCTAGTTAAAGATTCATCATTGCAGTAAAAAAATTCATCTGTCTGGTTTAAATTTCAACTATTTCAGTTAAATATTTAGAATTTTATTTGAAAATTCATCACTTCGTTTGTTTGTTTAAACATTAATTTCTTCAACTTGAAATATAATTATTTAAGTTTTGGTTGACAATTTATCTTTTTTAGTAAAAATTAATTTTTTGGTCAGAAAATTCAACAATTTTAGTTGAATATTCATTGTTTTAATTGAAAACTCTTACGTTTGGTTTAAAATTAATTGTTTTTTTTTCACAAAAAACGTTACTATTCCATTTTTGGTTGAAAATGATTCTTGTTTTAGTTCAAAATTCAACTATTTGGTTGAAAATTTGTCTCCTTTAATCAAAAATTCGACTATTTTGTTAAAAATTAATGTATTTTGTTAAAAAATTGTATTTTTTATACAAAATAATTCTTTTTATTTGAAAATTAATCTTCTGGTTTAAAAATTCATCTTTTTGGTCGAAAATTCAAGTGTTCCAGTTAAATATTCATAATTTAAGCTGAAAATTTATTTTTTATTATGTTTAAAATTTAACTATTCAGTTGAAGATTCATAATTTTATTTGAAAATTCATCACTTTGGTTGAAAAGTTTAACTATTTCATTTTTTTGTGAAAAATTGATATATTTAGTGGAAAATTCAAGTATTTTTTGAAAATTCATTTATTTTGCAATGTTTTGTTCTGTTGTGTTAAAGGATGTTCAGAGTGAACGTCATGAATCAAAATAAATGTTTGCGTTTTACGGAAAATATGAATATGTTACTTTTAGTTGACCGGGAAAATTGAAAAACTTGACCGGGAAAAACCGGGAATTTGAAATTGTCCGCCGAATCGCCACCCTGAAAATGTATGTGCTTGGGGAAGGAAAACCAGTTGTTGTGATGATTCCTGCATGTATTTAATACAATTTTGAACTATTGGACCAGTAAATATCACAATTTTTAATGTTTTAATTCAAAAATAGTTCAATCTGTAACAGTTTTTAAATAGTTCAATCTACAAGTCCATTTCTGTCAATTATCGTGTTTTTCGCTGTATATGTTTTTTTTTGAAATTATCAAATGTGTAAATTAATTTCTTATGATAAATCATCAGTTTAGAATCAAAGAAATTAATTTTCAGATCACAAAATAGACTTTTAGGGTAAAAGGTAAATTAATTCTTTGATTTTACTCTTTACAAATGAATTATTGATTTTAAATTCAAAAGAAGGAAGACTTTTCTTCACAAATGTCAATTCTGAATAATTCATAATATTTTTTTTTACTTTAAAATTATTAAACAATAATTATAATAATAATATTATAATAATTATGTTGTAAAAAATTGATTTGCATATTTTATCATTTCAAATAAGCGCGCGATCAACATGCAGTAAGGCTGCTGGTGCGACGCATGCGCATTAAGACTTTAAAAAAATTCGTTTCTCTACAGTCAAATTGGTTATCTATTTTTATATTTTATGATAAAATTATAAAACAAAGGAAATTTTGTTTTTGTAACGACCCTACAGCACTTCTAATAATATATAGTTGTACTTTTAAAAAGTGACATGTCGAAAAGTTTCTTGCATATGAATAAGCCTTTATGTTTACAAGCTTGTTACATAACCTGCAAATTGCATCTATCAAGTCATTATATCTATTTTAATTACAGTAATATTTTGTACCTTCATTGTCTTCATCAAGTTATGCCCATCAGAGGTTGATTACATGTGTGCTTTCAGGTAAAAATTGTATTATTAATTAAACAAAATGTCGAAGTGGGCAAAGCGAAAAATAGGTTCTTTAGAAATAGGCTCATTTACAATTGGGATCCTTTCGAACCCCAAGTGAGGTATCATTTAGAGCTCATTTATCGTTTTGGGTTCCTTTTCAGCAAGTGGGGTTCATTTTTGTTGCAGCTCCTTTGGAACCAAAAATGGGTTCTAATGGAAACCCCAGTTTTTTCTGTGAATGTTCTTAATACCATTTTTCTTTTTATGTATTTCTGTTAGTCCTCTTCCAAAATGTTGCTTAGTAAAATCTTTTGGATAATTATTGTAATGGAGTAGTTTTTCAACCACATGTAGAATCTCATTGTAAAAAGTTTTAACAGAAAGTATTGGGCTGGCAAATAAGTCAGTTCGGTTTGTTTGTGGACAATTGATCATTATTTATTGTATAGAGTGAACAAAGTTTAATCAATTACATAATTTCCATTTCTCTCTATGACCTCTTGCCATCTTTTCACTAACTAGTTAGTTATTATATAACTAGTTAGTATAGTGAAGTACTTCAATATACCGCATTCGTAAAAAGTCTGGGGCTTTCCGATGAAAAACCAATTTAGGTGATTTTTGACACCCTCCTCATCAGTGAAGGTTTTTCCATTCAGGAAATCTTGTAACGATCAGAACAAATGGAAATCAGAGGGTGCTAAGGCAGGTGCATAGGGAGGATGAAGCAAACTCTGGTTCCTCTGATTTCTATTTATTCCGATCGTTACAAAATTTTCTGAATGGAAAAACCTTCACTGATGAGGAGAGTGTCAAAAATCACCTGAATCGGTTTTTCATCGGAAATACCCAGACTTTTAACCAACCCGGTATGATGAAGTTGGTGAAAAGATGACAAGATGACAAGAGGTCGCAGAGAGAAATGAAAATTATGTAATTGATTAAACTCTGTTTTCTCTATGCAATGAATAATGATCAATGTTCAACAACAACAAAAACGGGCTTATTTTCCAACCCAATAGTGTTGCGGGGTCTACTACGTTTTTGGATAATTGCTAAAGGAATTATTATTTTCAATTTATGTATAAACTAGAATCTAGGATGATAACCATTGAAATTATGAATGATTTGTTGAATTTTGTCTATTGGAATCATACCAATGGTATTGTCAACGTACCGGTAATAAGTTCCCACTGTAAAATTTAATTTCTTTGGAACTTCATTTTCAAAGTCTTGTATGACAATATAAGCTAAAATGCCAGATTGAGATTTTAAAAGTTTGCTTGCAGTAAGTGTTGTTAACTTCAAAACATGTTGACCTTTTAGAACCAAATCCAAGGAGACATTTGTGAAAAGAGAAAGAACATCCAGGGATACATCGACATGGTCACCTGGAATATTTACTTTAGTTATGATTTCTTTGAATTAAATTAAATTCTATATGTAAAATTTTGTTTTAGGTATAGGACTTGAGTTGATTTTGTTAAAAGTTTTAGCCATAAAATAAGTGGGCGTGTTAGAGTACAAGAAACAACAGGTCTGAAAGGTTTTATGAATTTTTGGTAAAACATCAAATCTATAGCAATATTAGTGTCATCAGTTATTATATAATTTCTTGCAATGTTATTTTCTGAAAAACCTTTAAATTTCCAACCAAGAAGTAATTTGAAAGTATCTTTTTGTAATTTTTCAAGTGCATCATTATTAATTTCATCATAAGTTTGATTATCATCAGGCATTAAGGTCACTTTGTCCTTGTATTCCCGACTATACTCATCACCATTGTAGCATTCTCTTCAACAGCGCTCGTGATTAACATATCTTTATTATTCTTCATGAATTCTTTCGTATCTTCTTATATTTTTTGCTACAACTCTATCTATTTCAGTAATTTTCTTTGGTGTTTTTATATAATTAGAAGCTATTGATAAGATATGCCTAAATTTCTTTTATGATTTGTCAGGAGTTTTCTCAATGTTAGCCTTTACAATTTCAAAGACTTCTACATGCTTATTTGATAGAAAACTATTGCTGAATTTTTCAAATAATCTAATTATATCTACCACTGGCTCCGGAAAAAAACGAATCAGATAACTTTATTGTTATTGTTGTCTGTTCTATGTTTGTTTATTTATACATTTTTATATCGCTGTTTGTTTCTCAGATTTTAGATTTTCTTGTGAAATCTGTTATTGATGTTATTATTAGTTTTCACATGGATAGCGATTTCTTCGTAAGAAGGTTATTAATGTTTATTAAACTAATAAATAAGAAATCTTTCCTAACCACTTACTTATGTCTCCACACAGAGAAATGTCCTCTTGTGAGAAAAAGATGTTTCTTGACGTGAATGGAATTTCTTCTTAAATTTAATGTTGAGAGGATTTTCGTTTGCCTCAACAGGAATCCTTTTGCAGTAAAAATTTTCCTTCTGCGACTAACTTCATCTAATCTTGCAGCAAAATAATTCTGTTTGTGTACAAAATATATTCACGTCATTCAAAACAAAACAGGCAAGAGGACGGTGCTTTTGTTTCAAGATAACTTTTTCTCTGAGTGTCATAGTTGAACAATGTGAAATCTTTGCGGCTTGAAGGATAAATTTTTTTCGATGATTTTTTGTTATGTTTCACTTTTCTTTGTTTCTATGCTTTCTAAAGGTTAATGAAGCTCATACAAAAAATCGCTCGACAGGAACAGAAGTGGCCCAGATACTTGATAAATCTCGAGTCATACGAGCCGAATTCGGGAATTTATGCTCATGATTTTTCCACCTTTTCAAAATATCAGTGGAAATTAAAAATTGAAATTTCTGAATGCTTTGTGATTTCGACAATAGAACATGCTTTGCTTCCGTTTTTTTGATGATTTTCCACTAAAAGGAACCTCTAAAGAGGCATTGTTCATTTCCGTGATGTTACAAAAATATCGTCCAAAATCTGTTGCCGAAAAATAGTGCATTTCCTAAACCTTTAAAGAAAATTTATCCACCTAATTCAATTTTCCTGTCCCAAGATGGAAACAATACAATATACAGTTATAAAAAACAGAAAATTTTCTTTCTCCAAACGTTGTGAGCGTTCGAACGGACAGAGCGTCCAGGCACAAAGGATTGCCGAAGTGCTAAGAAAAGGAAATCCCAAAGGACTCAAGGGTGACTATTCGGGGGTTGGGGTTGAAGATAGGTGGCAAAGAAAAACGAGGGGTGAATTGGAAATCGACGTTCGGGTCGTTTCGTTCGCTCGCAGCTGGTACCGCTTTGAAAAATTGTCGAGATTTTTAAAAGAACGCACGCGGACTTGATGCTTACCCAGTAGTTTCTCAATGCCCCTATTTCACCCCCATCACCCTTCCACCCACTCACCCTTCGAACATCTCAACCCACTTCTCGAATCTTTATATGCCACGGATTTCGATGTCGAAGATTTATATCCATTTTCGAAGCTCCTTCGCTGCAAAGACGCCCCCATCCCATTTTTTCGGTTTGACCCATTTTCCGTATCGCGAAATCTTATCTATGGAGCCCTCTGATCATAAATATTCGATGGGACGCACGACAATAACGATTTTGTCGTCGCAGAGTGGAAACACTTCCTCTACGACGATGCTTTCTTCGTCCTTCGGGACCCCTTTGCACCTCAGGTACACCTGAGATTAATCGTCTTGGATATCCATTATTGACGTTCTCACGTGTCGCGAGATATATATGGGGAACTTAGAGGGATGCCTCTATGATCAAAACGGATTGCGGCTTTGAGAAAAGTGTCAAACAGATTTTTCATATTCAAAGGATTTAACGTTTCCATTATTTAGGTGTCATCTAAGACAGGGTGGCCGAGAAACTTCATTTTCAAAGTTCTCTAACTTTCCCCTAATTTTCCTTGAACTTTTTTTCATTTTTCCTTAGCAATCGTTAATATAGAATTTTGCATAAACAAAATAAATAAATTATAAGAGATGAATTTTCAATCCAAAAGGATAAATTTTCATCAAACCTGCTGAATTTTTACAAAATAATTCGATTCCGAACGAAATATTTGCATTTTTTAACTTTCAAACAAATAGCTGAATTTTCAAGCCGAAAAGAGGAATTTCTTAGAAGAAATTTGAATTTCAAACCCGAAAAGTTGAATTTTCAACCGAAAGATGAATTTTTATTGAAAAATATAATATTTGATATTTCTACCAAAAAAATAATCAAATTTCTACCAAAACACGAGATGAATGATAAAACTAGAAAGACGAATTTACAATCAAAAAAAATAATTTTCTACTCAAAGACGAATTTTGAAAACAATACATGAATTTTCAAAAATAAACTGAATTTTTAACCAAAAATGAAAAGGTTACATTTTCAGCAAAAAAAAATGTCATGAAGAAAACGAATTTTCAACAAAATTGTCCAACTGTCAACCAAGAAGAGGATTTATGAACCGAAATGATGAATCTTCAACTAAGTAGTAGAACAGTTAAATTTTCAGTTAAGAAAATTAATGTTTGAAAAAAAAAATTCAACAAAATACTTAAATGTCCAGCCTAACTAATTAACGACCAACCAAATAGTTGTATGTTCAACTAAAAAGGATGAAATTTCTAGCAAAAGTGAGGAACAGAAAGACGAATTTTCATCAAAAAAGTTGAATTTTCAATCCGCAAATATGATTTTTCAAACAAAAAGTTCACTTTCCACAAAATAATTCAATTTTCAAGTAAAAGAGACAAATTTTCAACAAAATAGTTGAAATTTTCAACAGAATAGTTGAAATTTTCACCTTCAAAAATGAATTCTCAATAAAAACTGTAATATTTGAAATTTCAACAAACAAAAAAACAAATTTTTAACAAAATACTCCAAATTTCAACCACAGATAGAGGTTTTCAACTGAAAGGGTGAATTTGCTATCAAAAGACAAGATGAATTTTTAAACTAAATAGACAAATTTTCAACCAAGAAGATTCATTTTTCACGAAAAAGACGAATTTTCTAAACAATACATGAATTTTCAAACAAGTAGCTGAATTTTCAACTCCAAAAAATTAACATTCAATCAAAAATGACAAAGCTATATTTTCAGTAAAACAAAAATCAATTTTCAACAGAAAAAAAAGAATTTTTCAACAAAATAGTCAAATTTTCAACCAAAGAAATGGATTTTCAACTGAAATGATGAATTTCCTTCTAAAAGAAAAGACGAATTTCAAACCTAAAAGCATGAATTTTCAACAAAGAAGATTAATTTTTTACGAAAAGACGAATTTTTAAAACAATTAATGAATTTTGGAACGAGTAGCTAAATTTCGAATTATAAAAATTAACTTACAACCAGAAATTTGAAAATTACATTTTCAGTCAAGCAAAAATTAATTTCCAACAAAAGAAGAAAGCATTTTTCACAAAATAGTCCAATTTTAAACGAAAGGGATAAATTATCAACTGAAATGATGAATCTTTAACTGAAATAGTTGATTTTTGAGTTGAAAAATTATTTTTCAAGTAAAGAGATGAATTTTTAACAAAGTAGTTTAATCTTCAACTAAAAGGCTGAATTATCTACTAAAAAAGATGAATTTTCAAGCAAGTAGTTGAATAATTAAAGTTTCAGTTAAAAAAACTAATTATTAACAAAAAAAATATATTTTGAAGAAAGAACTGAAATGTTCAACCAAAGCAGATTCATAATCAACCAAATATTTGAACTAATCAGAATGTAATTTCTACCAAAAGTGAGATCCAGAAAGACGAATTTCCATTTTAGAAAGTTGAGTTTTCAACCTCAAATTACGAATCTTCATCTAAAAAGAATTAACCTTCAACCAGGTACATCTAGATTTTTCACCAAAGAGATAATGTTTCTACAAAAAGAGATGAATTTCAAATTCCAATCTCTAACCAAAAAATAAAAATTATCAACAAAAGAGTTCAACTTTCAATGAAGTAGTTGAATTTACAAAAAAAAATTATTCTTAAAAAAACGGATTTTCAGCCAAATGGTTCCAAGAGAAGAGATGAAGTTCCAACTAACATGATGAACCTTCAACTCAAATAGTTAAGTTTACAGTTTAAAAAATTGATTCTCAACCAAAGAAATAAATATTCAGCTCTGGAATTTAGGCTTTTCGTTTCTAAAAGTGTTTATATAGATTCAATGCCATATGGGACTATACATTTCTACAGCTTACGAAATTATAGTTTTTACCCTCAAAAAGAGTTTTTTTTTTAAATTGAAGTTACTTGAGGATTCTTCGAAACTTAATAATTTTTTTTTTTTTTTTAAATGTAGTAAATTTCTTTGAAAGCTGAGATTTTAAGTTTCAATGTGAATGTAGGCGGTCATGACTTGGATGTGGAATATAATAATTGACACTCGACAGTTGCTCCTCATGAAGATTCATGACAGGCAATTGATTTTTAGAACTGGATCATTCTAAAGCGCAATTTGCTGATTAAATCAAAAATACGAAATCATCATAATAGCGTTGCGTATTTCAATCCAATTTCGGGATAGAATTGATCAACTGGTATTCACTGTGAAATTAAAAATTCATGCGTCAAATTTTAATTTCAAATTAGAGAAGATAAACGCTTAATTTAAAATTTAAAATCCTATCCTAAATCTACCAAAATTATACTGCACCTGAATTAAAGAACCTCGGTGCCTATCGCTTTAATCCTTCATGAGCAGATTTTAGCGTTTATAAAGCCAGAGGCAAGTAGCCAATTATATTTTTTTCTTTTTAAAATTTTTTTTCCCAGCTTTTTTGCAAATCACTTGGTAGACAGAAAGGTATACAGTGATATAGTACGTGCACAGAGAAATTTGAGTGGAGACTTAAATAAAAGGATGTTTAGGGGTAGCTGTGAGCTCAAAGGCTGATGGGTTGACGCTATTAGCAAAAGCCCACCCCCAACCTTTGGGGGTTGAGGTTATAAGCAGCCCGAACGACTACGAAGCGCGAAAGCTCTGCCTATGCAGTTCGACGACGAAGCTCGGCTACGGCTTTAATC
Organism: Andricus curvator; assembly: GCA_932195095.1. NCBI lineage: Eukaryota > Metazoa > Arthropoda > Insecta > Hymenoptera > Cynipidae > Andricus > Andricus curvator. Next base: position 24,323 of record CAKNYM010044139.1, read on the forward strand.
CGTGCTGCCTGATTATAATCTCGTCAACGAGTTACGCCCTTACTCTCTCATCCCAAAGAAACCCTCACCCACTACCTCCATCCACCTTCCACAGTCTCATCATCCCCTTCCACTATATGTATCCTCGGCTGAATGCAGATCTCGCTTCGCTGAAAATCGAAGATTAGAAGAGAGAATTGGATTGTAGTCTAGAGTCTACAGTATCTACCTGGCAGCAAATACTTCAACGGCAGAATTACAGCTTTACGAGAAAAGAAGATATTTTCATTTTTTGAGTGTAACTTTAGTTTGTAAGGTTGGATCATCTTCGGAGGGTACTGACTTCCGAATCATGGGAGATCATTCAACCCCCTTCCACTACCGACCCCGAACAAATCGTTGGACCCAACAGCTCCCATCAATCCCTTCTACCTCTATCAGTCACCGACTCTCTTAACCCATCAGACCCACTACCGCCACCAAACTCTCCAACCTCCTTCCATCACTGACCATTCTTACATACTTCGACGTCCTCCCATCTTCGACTCATTCCAAATAGTGATATCCTCCAGAACCAACCATCCCACCTTCTCCCAATTCAGGCCCCTCGTAGATCATCCCATATTCACCCCCTTCGCCCAAGTTTGGAGCACACACCTCATACCTTCTTCCAACACCGAACAATCCCTAATCATCTTACCTCTACATGACGCTGACTTTTCCTCACCTGTCAGATCTCGGTTCCACCACCTACCCCTCTTAAATCATTACACTTAATACCTCACACCAACCCATCCTACCTTCATGAATCACGGACCCCTCCCGACTCATCAGACCCACTACCACCCCAAACCTCACGCACCTCATTCCATCACTGACCATTCTTGCATACACCAAAATCCGCAAATTTTCGACCCCTCCCAAATCAGAATAGTCCCTTGGAACTCAACCATCCCACTTCTTTCCAATTCAGACACCTCCTAACTCATCCCAGATCCACCTCCTTAGTCCAAATCCTAACCCTCCGATCTCCTTCCATTGCTAAACAATATCGCATTACGCGACCTCCTCCTATCTTCAACCCATCCCGAATAATATTCCCTCCACGTCCAACTATCCCACCTTCTCCCAATTCAGGCTCCTCGTAGATCATCCCATATTCACCCCCTTCGCCCAAGTTTGGAGCACACACCTCATACCTTCTTCCAACACCGAACAATCCCAAATCATCTTACCTTTACATGGCACTGACTTTTCCTCACCTGTCAGATCCCGGTTTCACCACCTACCCCTGTTAAATCATTATACACGATACCTCCCACCAACCAATCCTACCTTCATAAATCACGGACCCCTCCCGACTCATCAGACCCACTACCACCCCATACCTCTCGCACCTCCTTCGATCACTGACCATTCTTGCATACACCAACCTCCACCCATTTTCGACCCCTCCCAAATCATAATAGTCCCTTAGAACTCAACCATCGCACCTCTTTCCAATTCAGACACCTCCTAACTCATCCCAGATCCATCTCATTAGCCCAAATCCTAACCCTTCGACCTCCTTCCATCGCTAAACAATATCGCATTCCGCGACCTCCTATCCTCAACCTATCCCAAATAATATCCCCTCCACGCCCAACTATCCTACCTCCTCCCAATTCAGACTCCTAACTCACCCCAGATCCACCCCTACGTCCGAAATTCCTAGCTCCTACCTTGTACTTCCTCCCAACGCCAAACAATTCCACATCAACTTACCTCCTCACGACGCTGACTTCTCCTAACTTATCGTCGACACCCACCCAAATCATCATCCACTTTCGGAGAGAAAAAAATCCCAAATTTTTTTTAGTCGAAATTCGAATATTAACACGTGCCACCGGGCACTTCAAAATCCCATTTAATTAACATGGGGAAATTTTGGATTTTCGAAAAATTGAACTCATACTTCAGGGTTTGATCGAAACGTGCCAACTTGTTTAGGGATTGAAGAGTAGTACCTATGAAATAAAACCATACTAATAATTTTTATTTTAACACCCCCCGCCCCACAGCGCCCCAAATATGACCCAAAAATAAAAAAACTAGAATTTTACGTAATATTGTTACTTTTTAGCAGTTTTCGTCGTCTTTTTCATACAAATAATTACTAATGGTCAATTTTAATATCTCCCATGACTTTTTAAACAATTTTTCATTATTTAAACAAATTTAACTTATTCAAACAATTATTTATTCCCAAAAAATGTAAAAAATAATCGTATGTTCTGATTGAAATGTAATAGTTTGTCATTTTTGGAGTAGTGATTTTATTAAAAACATTATGTAATTATTTAAAAAATTACTTATTGTTTATTCTCAAAATTTCTCAAAATTGACTCAGAGATGTCCAGTTTTTTCTCAAATTGGTATCCTATGCTACGTTTTGTTGAATAATTATATAATTTTGATACATTTCTTTTAATTGTTAATAAATTTCTATTTGTTTAAACAATTTTGATTTGCTTAAGCAGTTTTTTTTCGATAACTTTGAAAAAATTAAATTAAATTAAATACATATAATTATTTTTCTGACTGTATAGAAAGAATATATTAACCATTTTTTAATTGTTTAAACAAATATAATTAAGCAAGACTTAAAAATTGTTAAACATTTAACAGTAGTGAATGATACTGCTGAAAAAGGTGTTAAATTATTATCGGACTTTAACTGCTTGATAACAAGAAATCAGGACCAAAACCAGTACGTACTGCAAGTAGTAAAAAATTATAGAATCAATGAATATCAATCTGACATACTGTAATATTTAAATATACATATATGTGTAATATTTTATATTATTGTTCCACATTTTTTAATAGAAAACTGCTTGAACGAATAAAAATTGTTTAAACAATGACACGAAGTTTTTAACAGAATTTACTACTCCTCGAAATCATTCAATATTATGTTTAATTCAGAAAATACGATTTAAAAGATAGTTTTGGAAAAATAATTGTTCAAACAAATCATATTTGTTTAAGCAATTAAAAAATCGTTAATATATTCTTTCTATACACTATACAGTCAGAAAAATAATTATATGTATTTTATTTAATTTTTTTAAAGTTATCGAAAAAAAACTGCTTAAGTAAATCAAAATTGTTTAAACAAATAGAAATTCATTAAACATTAAAAGATATGTATCAAAATTATATAATTATTCAACAAAAAGTAGCATAAGATACCAATTTGAGAAAAAACTGGACATCTCTAGGTCAATTTTGAGAAATTTTGAGAATAAACAATAAGTAATTGTTTAAATAATTACATGTTTTCAATAAAATTACTACTCCAAACAACGACAAACTATTACATTTCAATCAGAAAATACGATTATTTTTTACATTTTTTGGGAATAAATAATTGTTTAAATGAGTTACATTTGTTTGAACAATGAAAAATTGTTTCTTCTAAAACTCCTACAATCCTGGATATTTTTTAAACTGACTTCAATTTTTTTGTGAAATCCACCTTATTTTTTAATGTTTCAGCAATCTTCATAAATATTCATGGAAGCGTAATTTTTCAAAATGAAAAATTATTAAAATTTTTCCCAAGAATCTTTACAACATTTCTATATTGTTATGAAACCTTCAAAAATCCTAAAGAAACTTGAAAAATTCATTTTAAATGTAAAAAAATCTATATTTCGTTCTGCATTATTGGAAACCGTTTAAAAACGTAACTTATTTCGAAAGAAATTTCAGAATTTCTAAATATCTTTTTACATAATTTCAATGTTTCCTGCAAATTGAAAGTAATTGCCTTTAAATACTGCAGACAATTTTCTCATCCTCTTCAAACCTATACAAATTCTCGAAAAGCTTCCAAATTTTATTTTGAAATCTAAAAAATGTATAATTTGTTGAGAATTTCTTGAAATATTTCCAAACTGTAAATAATTTTTGAATTTTTTAAGAACTTTTACATATTTTTTAGAATTATTTGATTTGTTTCTAAATTTATTTTTTAAATCCTGCAAAATAGAAAAAAGTTACTTTACATTTTTTTGATTTTTTACATCCTTTTTCCAGAAATTGGAAAATCTTTTCAAAAGTTTCATTTTTTTCAATTTTATCTTTTGCAATGTCTTCGTCAAAATGAAAAATCATTTCAATTTCCGTAAAAGTGTTAGTAAGATTTGGAAATATTTTTAAAAAAATTCTCAACAAATCATAAATTTTTTTAGATTTCGAAATAACATTTGCAAGCTTTTTGAGATATTTGATAGGTTTGATGATAATGAACAAATCTTACTAAGATTTCTGCGTGCATTGAAACGATTTTTTATTTTAAGTAATGCATTTCAAAAGATAAATTTGAAAAAAAATGAAACATTCTGGCAAAAGAATGTAAAAAATTAAAATTCACTTTTATGACTTTGCAGGATTAAAAAAAAAATTAGAAACAATTCGAATAATTCTAAAATAAAGGTAAAAATTCTGAAAAAATCAAAAATTATTTACAGTTTGGAAATATTTCAAAAAATTCTCAACAAATTATACGTTTTTTTAGATATCAAAATAAAATTTGGAAGCTTTTCGAGAATGCGTATATGTTTAAAGAGAATGAGAACATTTTCTGCAGTAATTAAAGGCAATTACTTTTAATTTGCAGGAAACATTGAAATTATGTAAAAAGACATTTAGAAGTTCTGAAATTTTTTTCGAAACAAGTTAAGTTTTTAAACGGTTTCCAATAATGTAGAACGAAATATAGATTTTGTTACATTTAAAATGAATTTTTAAAGTTTATTAAGGATTTTTGAAGGTTTCATAACAATATAAAAATGTTGTAAAGATTTTGAAAATGTTTTTCTACTGAAAATATTCTTAATCGGGTTGATATTCGCAATTGGATTTCGATTTTCTGAGGACCAGCTCTGTAAATGCACCTTGAAGACGTTGAGACGGCGCTGCTTCGTTCAACCACATCTGTTTAGGTCATTTGACTTGCTTCTGGAATTACTATTGTCATAGAAAGGGTACTTTTTTTGCTGCCGCTGGTCCCGCTGTGCTGGCCACACGCCCACACTGATTAAAGTCAGAAATATGCAAAATGATGTCATTCGGATAAGCTTTCAGATGCTTTTTATTAGACATTTCAGATATGTTTTTTGTGCGAGTTTCAATCAAAAAAAGTGAGGGGCCTCGACTTTTGGACCCGACTTTAGTAGATAAACGTTTATTTTTTAGTCTGCTGGCCATAAAAAATTGACTTGCTTACACTTCCATTTTTTACAGAATTTTCTTAAAACTAACATCCTTCCACACCTTGTCTCTAACGCCGCTCGCTCGTATCGCATTGCCTTCCTCGCTTTGCCTCGCCTCGCACGCATGTCCCTACTTTCTTGCTTTGCCTCGCATTACCATACTCTGCCTCCGCGACTAATTCCTAATACTTATCTACTATTTACAATATTTACATTTACTTATATTTACTTCCTCCTCTATTTACAATCTTTCCTTCTCCATTCCTCTTCCTCCTTCCTTCTCTTCTTCTCCATCTTCCCCAAGACTCCCTTCACCCATGCTACTGCCCTTTTGTCCCCCCTTTCATGCATCAGTACCTCCATGCTTATCCCACTCCTTTCCACCTCTACAAACTCCTCCAACCAATGCTCCACTCTTGCCTCCCCCTTCCCACATAGTTCACACATCCTCTTTTCCCTAGCGAGCCAGAACCTATTATAACCCTCCATGCACCCACATCTCATCCTCGCTATAAGCTCCTGACTTCCTTTCTCTCCTTTCTCACACAAATATTGCGCTCTCGCCCTTGGCATAATCCACACATAGTTCCCATTAAACGTTGTCTCTCTTATTCTCTCTTCCCCTGCTGTCTTCTCTCTCTCCATGCTGTTTTTCTTAACCAACTCATATACCTTCATTCCTTCCTCATGCATCCTTCTCACTTCATCTGTTTTTCTTTCATAGGTACTCCTCTTCAATCCCTAAAAAAGTTGGCACGTTTCGATCGAACCCTGAAGTATGAGTTCAATTTTACAAAAATCCAAAATTTCCCCATGTTAATTAAATGGGATTTTTAAGTGTCCGGTGGCACGTGTTAATATTCGAATTTCGAAAACAAAAATTAGGGATTTTTTTTCTCCGGATATGGAAACTTTTTTTTTGGGGGGGGGGCTTTCTCTGTAGCTCAAAAAGCGTTTTTTGGACCACCCTAGTGGGCACTACCGAATATTTCGTCTAAAAGATTCTTAGCCAGAAATTCTCTTGGGCTCCTAAAAAATTCCAGACAATGGAGAATATGGAGAAACTTAGCAGAATTAATCTCTTTTCATCTCCTCCCTTTGAGATAAAGTCAAGGCGGAACGTTTTGAAAATTCATTACACAACTCGCTTGAGATTTGTAAGCGGGACAGCGGGACAGCGCCCAGAGGCGGATATTTGGGTGGGTCGAGGGAGTCTTTAATTTCCTCGTGAGCATCACCGTGATTTCGCGGAGGGTCGGCGAGAAACGTCCAATCGCGAAAGGGAGGAAAGAAGGAAGTGAGAGGAAGCTTCGTTTATAATCCAGAGTTTCTTTGCCCTTTTGTGCCGGTTTTTAATAATAAAAAGCCGGCATATAATTGCTCAAAGAGTGTAAGTGGGCTTTCGTGTTATAAAGAGAAGGGCAAAACTGTCCAGGAAAGGGGTGGGAAAAAAGGAGGGTAAGATAAAGGAGAGAGGAGCAAGAAAACTTCCATTTCAGCTAATGACGAAGGTACCAAGGAAACCGGATTAAGTCATTTTTCTTCACTCGTGAAAATGGGTTTTAACAGAAAACATATATAGTGACGATAAAAGGTAGAAAGGACCCGAGGATGTCCTTCAGGAACTTTCTTTAAAATTTAATCAAGGTCGGATTTGGATAATTACAAAATTTTTAGTTTGGCTGCGAATCTTCGTTTTCAAAATTCCATCACTTTTCCCTGAGTTTTCCCTGACCGATTGTTTCTTTTCCTTGTCCATTATTATTCAAAGACGTGCATTTTGAGCTTGTAACATTTTTAGCACAGAACAGTTATAACCGGAAGAAAACAATTTTGATAAAATAGTTAAATTCTTGAATTTGAAAAAAAAAAAAAAAAAATGAATACAATTCAATAAAAAAAGTTGCACTTTCAACCAAATAGGTGAATTTTCAACAGCAGCTAATTGATTTTAAACCAAACAGTTGCATTTTCAACCAAATAGTTGAACTTTGAAGCAAGAGAGACGAATTTTCAAACAACAATTTAATAGTTGATTTTTCAACCAAAAAAGGTAAAATTTCTACCAAAAGAGATGAATTTTAAAACAAGAAAGACAAATTTTCGATCAACGGGAACAGGTTTCTACCAAAAAACAAATTTTCAAAATAATATTAGAATTATCAACCACAGAGTTGAATTTTCAGCATAATAATTAAATTTAAAAAAAAAATAGTTGAAATTTTAACCAAATAGTTGAATTCTCAAAATGGAAAGTTGAATTTTGAACAAAAAGATGAATTCTCAGCGAAAAATTTAATAGTCGATATTTTCAAAGAAATAGTTGAATTTTGGAACCGCAAAGATGAATTTTTTAAACACAAAAGACGAATTTTCAACTAAAAAAGTTCAGCCAACCAAGGAGATAAAACTTTAAACAAAAACAAAAAATAATTTTTTAACAAACTAGTTTAACTTTTACCCTCGTCATTAAATTTTTAATTTAAAAAGATCAATTTTAAGAAACTAGTCAGACTTTCAATCAAAGAAATGAATTTTCAACTCAAATGATGAATCTATAACTGAAATAGTTGCATTTTCAGCGAAAAAATTAATTTCCAATAAAAACAAAAACAAATTTTCAACGAAAGAGATGAATTTTCAATTTAAATGAATTTTCAACAAACAATTATTTTTTGTAAAATCTGTTTAACTTTTAATCAAGTCGTTCAATTGTAAAGCAAGAAATATGAATTTTTCAGGAATAATATAATAGTAGATATTTTAACTAAAGAAGATTTTTATTTTAAATAAAAAACAGTTTTATTTAAATAAAAAAGACGATTTTTTTCAAATAAGGATTTGTCAGTTAACAAAGAAAGAAAGGTTCATCCAAATTATTAAACGTTCAAGCCAAAATACGATTTTTCTGCAAAATAGTTGAATTTGCAACCAGAAAATATAAATTTTCAAACAAAAAGATGAATTCTTAACAAAAAATATAATATTTAATAATTATCATTATTTTGTAACTAAATAGTTGAATTTTCAACACACAAGGATGAATTTGAAAACCCAAGAGACGAATTTTTAACCAAGAGAAATAATTTTCTACAAAAAAGAAAAGAATTTTGAACACAATGGATGAAATTTCAAACAAATAGTTGAATTTTCAACTAAAAGAGAACAATTTTTACCAAAAAAATGAAATAGTTACATTTCCAGAAAAAAAATAACTTTCAACAATAAAAAAAGGATTTAAAAAAAAAATTGTGAAATTTTCGACCAAAGAAACGAAGTTGCAACTAAAATGGTGAATTTTTCAAACAAGAAGACGAATTTTCAACAAAAAAGATTTTTTAGACCAGAAAGAAAAAATTGTGCATCCAAATTGTTAAATTTTCTGTAAAAGAAAATTAATTTTTCAACAACAACAAAATAATTATCAACCGAAGAGATCAATTTTCAAGTAAAATTGTGAATCCTTAACAAAAAAAAAAAAAAGATTTTTTAACAAAGTGGTTTAACCCTCAACCGAGTAGTTCAATTTCAAACCCAAAAAGATGAATTTTCAAGGAATAAATGTAATAATGTAATAGTAGATATTTTAACGAAAAAAGATTTTTATTTTAAATAAAGAACACGTTTATTACAACCAAAAAAGAATAATTTTCAACAAATAAAGATTTTTGAGTCAAGAAGAGAAAAAAATTCCCTTCAAATTTTTTTTACTTTCAAGCAGAAAGATGAATTTTCTGTAAAACAGTTTAGTTTTTAACCAAAAATAAAATTTTTCAACATAAAAGTTAATTTTTAACCAAACATTTGTATTTTTCATCAGAGAGAGGAAATTTAAAATAAGGAAGATTTCTTTATTACCAAGAGATGAATCTCCAACTAAAAAAATTGAACCTACTTAATTTGTGACAAACTGCTAAAGATAAACTTTCAACTAATGAGATGAATTTCCAACTAAAATTATCAATCTTCAACTGAAATAGTTGAATTTTCAGTAAAAAAATTAAGTTTTAACAACAAAAAAAAAAAAAAGAATTTGCAACCAAAGAGATGAATTTTCAACTAAAATTATCAATCTTCAACAAAAAAATATTTTTTAACAAAGTGGTTCACCTTCAATCAAGCAGATCAATTTTAAATAAAAAAATAGTTTAATTCAACTAAAAAAGATGTATTTTCAATAAAATTGTTGAATCCTCAACTAAGAAACTTTAATAAATTTTCAACGGAAATTTGCAGTTTTATCCTTTTTTATTATATTATTTTTATAAAAAAATAAGTTGAAATTTCAACTAAGAAAGATTTCAGTTGAATTTTTTTCGAAAAATATGAATTTTCAGCAAAAAGTTAATTTCCTACCAACATAGTTAAGCAATTTTCTATTTTCCCCAACCACTAATATTCAAAGACCAAAAATTTTGATTTATTATCCTTGACCGTTATTTAAAGTGCTTCCTCTAGAAATTTTCTGACTTTAATAAGATTTTTTTTTAATTCCGAAATTTTCCATGACTCCCTGATTGATTTTTAAAAACAAAGCATAATTCGTGTTTTTTTTTTTTGAAAAATAAAATTAAAATCAGCCTTTTTTAAATATCTGAATGAAATTTGATGTAACCATCTATTTTGAAGTGCATTTTTGAAAAATCAAATTTTGTTTCTAAATGAAGATGGTCTTCTGAAAACAAAAAAATGGTCGTTTCCATGGTTTGTAAAAGTTGTTACACTGTTTCTGTCATTAGAAAGAATCAGAACTTGAACCTACCATCATCGCTGTAAAAATAAAGTACAATTTTTTTGAAATTGAAAATGCCACCAACACCAAGGTCTGCAAAGGTTGCCCTCGATGTCGACCAACGAAAATTAGCCGATTTGGTGAAATCAAAAAGTGATCTTTCCATCCGGGGACAGAAAAAAGTCTGGGAGAAAATGGCAGATGAACTTAAAGCTCCAGGTATCTGAGCACAAACTCAAAAAATATAAAACTAAATTTATGATAAAAATAGAGAGCTTAACAAGAATAATTTAGAATGTACGAACAATTTATAAATCAAATGTAGAAAAATAATTCTATTTTTTAGGTAGAATAATTTAGGAAACATCCTGATTGTATAAATACTTATATTTTCAAATAATTTGTGGCTGAAAGAGTATAAAATTATTATTCTAATCCAATTTTCTGAATCTAAACATTTCAAATTAAATTATTTGAAAGTATCGCAAAAAATAGTAGAAATAAATTTGTAAATGAATAAAAAATTTAACAAACTTTACTTGAGAAACAGCCTTGATTGAAAGAGAACTTCAATATCATGGCAAAAAAAAATTCTAAAGATATAAAAATTTGAAAATGCCTTCAGACAATGAAATGATTGAAACCAGGATTCAAAATGATTAAATTTTCAAAAAGAAACAAATAACTTTTGGCAAAGTCAATTGTGGAAAATTCCAATCTCTACAGCAGTGACCCCAATATAATATTTCAAAGGAAACCAAAATATGTCTAAAGCATCAAAGTTTGTAAATTAAAGGAATTTTTTTGAACAATTGAAAATTTGAAATCAGACCAAATTCTTCAACTATAATCCTTATTTTTAAAATCTTTCCAATTTCCGGAAAAAATAAAGAATTTAAAGAAAGATTTATTTAAATTTAGACAACATTCAAATTTTCATTGAGTCTGAAGTTATCAAATTTGTAAAGCACTTCAAATATTAACAAAAAACGGTATAAGGCAATTTCCAAATTCTCATAAATTTTCGAAAACGTCAATTTTAGAAAGCAAAATTTTTTAAGAAATCAAATTTTAAGTAGAAAAATAGTTATCAAGTTTGAAGGTATCGAAATATCTGTAATTACCCAAATAATTGTTTAAATTTAAATTAATTCTAATTTTATTTCAGCAAAATCGTTTATAACAGATAATTTTAATGAAAGAAAGAATGTTCCCCAAGCATCATGGAAATATTTTTTTTTTGTGAAAGAGAATATACAAATTCAAATTTATTCAAAAAAAAGCTTCCTGCTTTTTGTAAAAAATTAATGACAAATATCCAACCCTTTTTCCATAATACCTCATTGTAAATGTAATGCAATTTCTAAACAATAAAAATGTGTAATACAATAAAATTTCCAAGATTTTGCTTTTTGGGGAAAAATAATTTTCAATACAAAATAAAACTTTCGATTAACTATTGTTTTCTAGGTTTATTTTTTTAAGGTTATATAGATATAATTTTCTCAAGACTCTTCAAAAAATTCACAAAGTTTTTTAAAAGTTTCGGTTGTGTCAAATCAAAATTTCAAACTAACAAAATTCATTTCTAACCAAATAGTTGAATTTTTAAGCAAATAATATAAATTTTCAACAGAAAATTCAATTTTTAAATAAAATTATAAATCGACAACCAAAAAAAAAGACTTTTTAGAAAAATATTTCAACTTTTGATCAAGTACTTGAATTCTCAATAAAAAAAGATGAATTCTCAAGAAAAAATATAATAATTGATATTCCAATCAAAAAAATTTTCAATTTTAAATCAAAAATAGTTTAATTCATCCAAAAATACGAATTTTTACCAAAATAGTTCAAAGCTCAACCAAAAAATATTTTAATTTCAAATCAAACAGTTGCAATTTTAATAAAATAAGTAATTTTCAACTAAAAAAGATTTTTCAGTCAAGAAAGGATAACAATGGTAGGAAAAAATAATTATTAAAACAAAATGAAAATGTCTTTGAAGTTATATAAATATGATCTTCCAAGGTTTCTTTGAAAATTTCAAAATGATGTCTGAAGATTTCAGATATGTCGTAAAAGTATTTCAAAATTTTTAAAGAAATGTTTTTATTCTAGAGGATTCTGGCAAAATTTAGGAAAAATTTGAGTTTGACAAATATTTAGGACTTTTTACAGTTTAGAAAAAATTTAACAATAGTTTATAAATTTTTTAAAGTTTGAAAATATTTTCGGTCTCTTCGAAACTTCTAAAATTCTGAAATATTTTCAAAAATGACTCAAATTATTTCTAAAATTGTCCTGAAATATTCCGAATTCGTTTTTGATATGTTTGAAAATCTTTCGTAATGTTTTAAAATCTTTTTAAATATTCTAATAAAACTAATTTTTTCAAATAAAGAATCACTTTAAATATGCCCAGAAATCTTGAGAAATTTTTTTTATTATCTTCAAACTTTTCTAAATCTTGAAAAAAATTGAAAATTGTATTTCAAAATCTTCAGAATGCAACATTTTATTTTGAGTTTTGTAAATCTTTTCAAATTTTAAATTATTTTTGAAATCTTTTCAAATTTTAAATTATTTAAAAATTTTTTTAAAACTTGTTAATGTTTTTTAAAATGATTAGATTTGTTCCTAAAACTTTGGGAAAATTCTGAAAAATTGAAAAAATGTCCTGAAAACTTTCCAAATTCTTTTTTAATAATTTTAGAAATGTTTGAAAATCTTGCTAAATGTTCTTTCGAAATAAATTCTGTGGAATAAAAAATTATTTAAAATTTTCGAAGTTCCTTCAAAGTTTGTTTCAAATCTTCAAAAATTCTTTTCCGAAATTTTGGAAAATCATATGAAATGTTTTGAAATTTTTAAAAACATTTAAAAATATTTGATTAAAATTAATTTATCTAAATAAAAAAACAATTTCAATTTTCCCTTAAATCTTTAAAATAATAATATAATAATAAACATAACAAATTTTAATAAAATTTTACATCATTTTTTAATCTTTTAAAAACTTCTAAAACTTTGAAATATCTTCTGAAATACTTGAAAGTTGTCCTCATATTTTTTCAAATCCTGGAAAATTAAAAAATTGTTTTTGACATTTTTTAGAAAAGTTATTAATATCTTTTAAAATGATTAGATTTTTTTACTAAAACTTTGAAAAAATTCTACAAAATTGAAGTATTTCATGAAAATGTTCCAAGTTTTTTGTTGGCAATTTCGGAAATCTTTTGAAATGTTTTAGAATCTTTCTAAACATTCTCTTAAAATAAATTATGTATAGTAAAAAATTATCTTGAATTTTTACAGAAATCTTGAAAAAAATTCTATTCTTTTGAAACCTTTCAAAATTCATAAAAAGCTTCGAAGTTTGTTCGAAAACTTCAAAAATGTACATTTTTTTAATTTCTTAAAATAATTATAAGTTTTTTGTACCTTTTTGAAAATTTTGAAAATAAAAAATCATTTTAAATCTTCCCATGAATTTTAAGAAATTTTTTTTAATATCTTGAAATCTTTTAAAATTCTTCTTTATTTTCGAAATGTTCAAAAATCTGCAAATTATATTTCATATATCAAAGTGCTGGATATCTTTGTTCTATTAATTATTGTTATTAAATATATTATTCAGACAAAATTAAATTTCTTATCAACCTGAAGTTATCCGAAATTCCTTTTTAAACCGAAAAAAATTAAAACTTCATCCAATCATGAACGCAAGTTTCCCGACAATAGTTTCGAGATATTAATGAAAAATGGCGCCATGCATTTTTTAATAATTATTTGACAAAATAAAAAAATTTGTGAAATTATTATCGGGCTGAGAATAAGAAAACTTAAATTTAAGAATTTTAAATTAGATTAAAATCAAATTAAAAATCCTATTTAACGTCCAATACTCAAGTTCATGGATAGAATTCCTGAAAATAAAAACAAGAATCCAACGACCAAATTTGGACAACCACCATAAAATGCTCCTATTCTAATTTGCAAAAAAAAAATTTCCTAACAAAAAAAAATTTCTTTTTTCCTTGGACAAAAAATGAAAAACAAGAAAGAATTTTTTTTCAAATTACAACAGCCAACAGCCATACCACGCTGAAAAAACCAGTTCTCGTCAGATCACTGAAGTTAAGCAGCGTTGGGCGCGGTTAGCACTTGGATGGGTGACCATTCGAGAAAACTGAGTGCTGTTGGCACATCGTGGGTGTGGTGAGCCCACACTTGTAGTTATTTACTACAAGTTAACAACCTAGAAACACTACCCGAATCGGGTAGTGTCACGCCTACCCCGAAAGGGAAATGGCTTAATGGTATACAATAGGAGCATTTTATGGCGGTTGTCCAAATTTGGTCGTTGGATTCTTGTTTTTATTTTCAGGAATTCTATCCATTAATAAGAAAACTTGTAATTTCATTACAATTAATTATCTGAAATTCCCCCTCAACATTTTTTTCCTCGAATAATAAGCACAGGGTTTCTTCTACAGTTTAAGAAGAATATTCTCTTTAATTAATCAATTTAAAAAATTCATACCGAGTGCCAGAAAGGACCCCGCACAAAATGTATTGAAGAAAGGTCTCGGTGGATTTTTATAATTTTTTGATATTTTGTAGAACATGACCCCCCGAACAGAAAATCATAATGACAAAAGCCCGAAAAATGGACAGATTTTCATCTGCTAAGTGTTGCCAGTGAGCGTAGGGCCAATAGCCTCTATGTGGCGTGCATGCTACTCCAGAGGGTCCCTTTGGCGCGGAGCAGACGAAAATCTGTCCCTTTTTCGGGGTTTTGTCAGAAGAATTTTTTGTTCGCGGGGTCATGATCTACAAAATGTCACAGTTACAAA
>CAKNYM010044139.1:39163-52587 GCA_932195095.1 Andricus curvator
CTGTCCATTTTTCGGGGTTTTGTCACAAGCATTTTTTGTTCGCGGGGCCATGACCTACAAAATGTCACAGTTGCAGAGTGCTAAGTGTTTTCAGTGAGCTTCGCGCCAATCGCTTCTATGTAGCGTGAATGCTGGTCTGAAAGGGTACTTTTGGCGCGGTGCAGATGAAAATCTGTCGATTTCTCGGGGTTTTGTCATTATGATTTTTTGTTGGGGGGTCATGTTCTACAAAATATCAAAAAATTATCAAAATCCACCGAGACCTTTTTTCAATACATTTTGTGCGGGGTCCTTTTCGAATTTTTGAAAGTCCTTCGATTTCCGAAAAAATAAAGAATCACTTGACATTTCGAAGCGAATAATCTCGTTTGAAACGAACGCCATCTCCAGATGGACATAAACATAAAACCTCTTTTTATGGGATCTTCGTTATGCGTGCTCTTGCATTCTCCCTCGCGTCCTACTACTCTTCTAGAATTTTTTTTTATTTTTTTTTATCTTTTTTTTCAACCAACCCCCGCTGTTGCGTATCGTCCATCGTTGAATTCGCTTTCACCGGAAAGCACCACTAGTGCGTCTACGCTGCTCTTTCAACGCTGCAAGTTTCCCATTCAGTTTTTATCTCTTCAGGGGAAATCGTAAAAAAAAGTAGAGAAAGGCTGCGAGGCTGCCTGTTGTACAGAGTATGGTGGAATTATATAGAGATGGTGAGCCAAAATAAAAGAAAAAAATTCCCGCATAACTAAATGCATTTGGGCTTATAATGGCTAAATTTTACGCTTATCAACTTCCGGATTGAAGGAAATCTGTTTTCGGTGTAAATAGCTCGTTGAAAACAAAGAATGGAGTTACTGGTTATATAGATCGACAGAAATATTTTGAATGGAAAATAAATTCCATTAGATGAGAATAAACTGGCCGATGTGGAACATTAAATAATTTCAAACAAAGGGTATTCGTTGTTTGGGAATTAGAGAAATTCGGAAGGGATTATTTTTCAGTCGAAAAAGATAACAAGATTCTACTTCCATATATTTTTTACACAGAAAACCTTTCATCGCGGATTCACATTTTTCAACAAAAGAAAAAACTAATTTGAAAATAAATATTTTTTACAAGAGTGGAATTTAAATAACATGAAATTAATAAAGTAAACTAGTTTTAAAGTAACTTTGTTACAAACATTCTGAAACAGCAGACATTTTGAATGGAAAAAATAACGAAAAAAATAAACCAATTAAAAATGTAATAAAGTTTAAAAAATAGTATCAGCTCGAAAGAAAAAATTAACTGCGTTTGAAAAAAAATCATTTTTAATTCTATACCATTTTTAAAACACCCCAATCTTAAATACTTTTTTAAATTACTAAAAAATAAACACGCACGCTGCGCGCGATTATTATCACGTTAGATAAAATTAAATTAAAATATAAAAATGATATTAATACACAATGTTTGTAGTATCTATTATCTTCAATAATAAAAACGAAAAACAAAGACAATATTTCTCATAATTGATGAAAATTGACATTTGCACTTCAAATTAAAATTATTCAAAATTGAAAATTTAATTTTTGAAATTCAATCCGGTAAAAAGCTAAGATAATATATTATACTTTGAATCCTGTAAAGATCTTTTCAAATATATATTTTTACTGAAAATACCATTGTTCGATGAAAAGCACTATCATACTATTTGCTTGTAATGGTAAGACTTATTCAAAACCTAATGATTTTTTGTTTAAAAAATTCAAAAAATTTAAATCTTCTCTGAAATCTATACCAATTCCCGATGAAAAACGCAAACATAACCAACGCTTCTTCAAAAAAAAATTTTAATTTTAAATCAGATGAGTTTTTATTTAAAATATTTTCGGTATAATACACCAACATAAGCATAAATTGTACAAGACTTGTGAATCTACCATGAAATCTAATGATTTTTTAATATTAAAAAATAACAATTTCCGAGGAAAAACATTAGCATAACATAATAAAAAATTATTCAAAACTGTGAATCCTCTTTAAAATTTAATTATTTTTGTTTAAACAAGTTTTTCAAGGATTTATAATAGTTTATGGTATTTGGAAATATTCCAAAAAATTTCCAAGAGATTTCAATAATTTGTAAGGAATTTCAAAAGATTTCAATAATATTTTGAACGATGGTAAGGAATTTCCTTTAAATTTTCATAATTTCAAAGGATTTTGAATATTTTTATGTATTTTGAAAGATTTGATTGAAAATACAAATTTTCGATAAAAAACACTAACATATTATAAAATTGTTCCAAAATTGTAACTCTTTTACAAATTATAATTATGTTTGTTAAAAATACTAATTTTTCTTGTAAAACGACAATGTAACTCAAAATTGTTCAAAAATTGCGAATCTTCTTTGAAATCAATTGATCTTTTTACAAAAATTTCAATTTTTGACAAAAAATATATTCACAAGACAAAATTGTTCAAAATTGTGAATTTTATTAATTAAAACAAAAATCGTTGTACTTAAATCTAGTGATTTTTAAGTCAAAATATCAATTTTATGTGCAAAATAAGCCAACATAACCCAAAGTATTTTAAAAATGGTAAATATTTTTTGAAATATAATAATTTCGCAATCAAATTAACAATTTTCGACGAAATCGACGTCAACGATTTTCGTTTAAAATCCCATATTTCTGGTAACAAACGCTAACATAACCGAAAATTGTTCAAAATATTCTTCAAAACATAATGAACATTTTCAATAATTTATGAGATAACTCGAAATATTTTATTTAACAGCCTAACATATTATCATATTAAAGAGGATTACTTCTAGTTTTAATTTTTTAATTTAAAAATTGATATAAAACAAATTAAATAATTGCAAAACCGCCAATTTAAAATCATCCAAATTTGAATTCAAATCAATAATCATCTTAAGAATTCAATTTTATAAAAATAATAAATTACAAAATTATTTATTTATTGTAAATAGCTCGTTGAAAACAAAGAATGGAGTTACTGGTTATATAGATCGACAGAAATATTTTTTTAGTCTTCAAATATTGAAAGTATGCAAAATTTAGAGGAAAAAATTTTATATTTATATTTAAAAAATTTCAGTGGAGGATGTAAAAAAAGCTTGGTCGAAATTGCAAGAACAAGAAGCTGCGAAAAAAATTAAGGAGTCTAATATGAGAAGATCTTTGAGAAATAGTACTCTCGATTCCAGCAAAGATTTGCAAAAAACAGCTGAATTTTGCAGACGATCACTGAGGTCAAGTTCAATTGACAAATCTAGTATAGCTGGGTGAGTTGAGTTATCCATTTAAAAATTAATATAATTATTGAAATAATTATCCTTTTATATCAACCAATTTTTTTTTCAAAATTTGTCATTACAATTTTCACTCGTCAGGTGACGACTCAAATCTTAAAAAAAAATTCTCGGTCATACAATTTTTCAAATTCTAGTCTTCATAAGTAAAAAGTTTTATATTTAAAAATTCTTTAAATAAAATATTAATTTAATATTATATTATAATATTTATTAATTAAATTTTATTCATTATGTTTCTTTATGTTTGATCAATTTTATTCTTCATTCTTGGATACTTTTTTCAAAATATGGCATTTTAATTTTAAAGCTTTAAATTAAAAGTTCAAAATTTTATAATTTTAAATGGAAAACTATCATGAAGATAAAATTAATCTAAAGAAGGGAGATTTTAATTTTCAAATGTTGCTGCAATTTTCAATTTTGAATGTATTTAGTTTGACATTTTTTACTTTCAAACATTGTTCAATTTTTAAAATAATTGAAAGTGTAGACTAATTTTTTCAAAATTTCAAATAAATTCAATTTTAACGCCTTCAAAACTAGATAAAAAATTATCAACTTTTAGGCAACTATTCATCATTAAAATATAATTTTCGAAAAACATTAATATTGTAACGACTAAAGGAATTTGATTTCAAGGGATTTTAGACCAATTTAATAAACTTGTAATTGAAAACATTCCCAATTGAATATCTTTAAATTTAAATAATTGTAAATTGTATAATTAAAAAAATTCACATTGAAAGTATACTAAGATTCTAAGTTAAATAATAATTTTAATTTCAGATAAAAATTCAGAATGAAATATTGAAATTCGTATAATTTACAATTTCATGTACTAGAACTTAAATTTCTTTTAACAAATCAATGTTTTTTATGCTTAAATTCTTAATAGTATTTTTTTATATTACAAGCATTCAAAATTGAATAATATGAAATTCGAACTGTTTACAATTAACAATTTTATATATATGGGGACTGCCGAAATTGCGTAAGGCCATGTTCACCAGAAATTGCTGAATAAGCTGCGATGAATGGGCACGTGCGTTTTCGTGGTAAAAGATTTTTTTTTAATATAGGCTTGTATAGAATCGCAATAGGAAACTTTGTTCTATTCAAGTTTTTTTGTCCGATAATTAGTTTCAATGATAATAATTAAAACTGAAAATCAATTTTCTCGAAAATAAATAAGTGCTTGAAACATAAATTGTCACGATTGCCCAGCGAGTTCGCTGCCTGACAAGGCTCAGTGTTAACAGTGCAATTTTCAATGAATCTATCTACAATTTTCCAGAAATCTTCTTTCCACTATAGAAAAAAATTTTCACTGGAAATTGTTCCAAATCAGCAGTTCCCTTGATACTTTTTTTCGGAGAAACTAGAAAAACGTAGTTACTAAACGGCGATAATTTAAAAATAAATATTATCCAACAAAAGATTATTTTCAATTTCAATATCATTTTGTAGCCATCTCTAGAGTATACTTTGTATGCCTACCAAATTTCAAACGATTTCAATAATATTTGATTGAGTTATGACGATTTACGTTTTAACCACTGATTGATATTGGGAGTTTTTTTTTAATTTTGAATTAAACTAATCATTGGGCAACAGAATTTGAATAGAAAAAGTTCCGTCCTATTATTCTATACAAGCCTATATTTGAAAAGAAAATCATTTAACACGAAAAAGCACCTGCCCATTCATCGCAGCGTATTCAGCAATTTCTGGTGAAATATCGTCTCACACAACTTTGACAGCCCCATATAGTCCTGCCTGATAGAAATAAGGACAGAAATCGATTGAATTGCACAGAAAGTGGGAAAGGGGGTGACAAATGTTAGAATCGGGAACTAAAGTCTAGACGTTTTATGTTGGACCTTTGGTGGAAAATTAGTTCGGTAGCAATCGCCTTTCGTTTTTGCTCGCTTCCCTGATTTTTACGAGAATGGATTTCCACCTGTGTGGTCTTTTACGAGAATGGACTCGCATGTGTATCGATTTTCTTCACTTGCAGGCCCTCTAACGAAAACAGTTGCGCGAGCAGCACCTGCAGTTCACCTCCAAAGACGGAGGAAAAGCGTTCAGTTAGGTCCATTTCTCAATTGTCTTCCATACTTGAGGCTGATTTAATATCCATGGCTGCTGGAGATGCGACTATTATTGGACTCGAAGAATTAAAGGATCAACATCAGGATCCCGACCAAGACCAGGATCAGGATCAAGATCAAGATGAAACTTTGATCTCCATTCAGGAGAGCATGTTTTCAGAGCAATATGTATCTGACACAAATGATCGGTAAAATATTTTTTCTTCAATATTAATTTAGTAAACCTCGTAATAAGGATTCGTAAGATTTGATGCTCCACTATTTTTTGAAAACACCGTGAGTTGCGCTAGCTTAACGTTAAGCTGACGCAACCACATGGACGAATCGAGTTAAAAACTACTTCATAATTAAGGGCTTATTTAATGATAATTTAATGCCCTATTGCCAAATTTAATACTTCACTATTTAAAAAAAAACGTGGGTTACGCTAGCTTAACGTTAAGCTGACGTAACCACATTGACGAATCGAGTTAAAAACTATTTCATAATTAAGGGCCCATCTAATGCTAACTTATTGCCCTATTGCCAAATTTAATACTCCCATATTTTTTAAAAACACTGTAGGTTACGCTAGCTTAACGTTAAGCTGACGCAACCACATTGACGGATCGAGTTAAAAACTATTTCATAATTAAGGGCTTATTTAATATTAATTTAATGCCCTATTGCCAAATTGAATGCTCCACTATTTTTTCTTGAAACCATGGGGTGCGCTAGCTCAACGTTAAGCTGGCGTAACACACGGGTTTTTTAAATAGTGGAGCATTCGATTTGACAATAGGGCATCAAATCAGCATTAAATGAGCCCTTAATTATGAGATAGGTTTTAACTCAATTCGAATATGTGTTTACGTCAGCTTGACGTTGAGCTAGCGTAACCCACGTTTTTTTTTAAATAGTGGAGCATTAAATTTGACAATTGGGCATTAAACTATCCTTAAATGAGCCCTTAATTATGAAATAGGTTTTAACTTGATTCGAACATGTGGTTACGTCAGCTTAACATACGTTACCCCCTTTATATAATATTTTTATTCAATACATCAAAAATATATAAATTATTTTCACCCTAAACCAGATTGCAAGGGATTTCAAAATATTTAAAAGATTTCCAGTAATTTGAATGTATTTTAACAAATTTCAAGGGATTTTAATATAGTTAAAAGGACTAAATGTCAAGGAATTAAAAAATATTTAAGGATGAATGCATCGCAGCGTATTCAGCAATTTTTGGTGAAACACGGTCTTACGCAACTTTGGAAGACTCCATATAGTCCTAAATACGGATTTTGAAATTTTATAAGGGACATTGATGAATTTTTAAAGATTTCAAGCGATTTCAAGAAATTTCACAGTTTTTAAAGGGATTTAAGGGATTTGAAGGGGTTTTGAAAGATTTTAAGAGATTTGAAAACAAATCACTGTATTTCAAGACATTTTAAAGAATTTCATGTGATAATGAAGTATGTTCACGAAGTTTTAAGGATATCAGAGGATTTTATTAAGATTTTGAAAATTTTAAGGGATTTAAAGACATTAAAAAATAATTTAAGACTTGTAAGGATTTCAAATCTCTTTAAATGTAGATTTTCAAAGTTTTGAAAAAAGAAGCTGTTTACGAATTTTGAAAAGTTTCAAGAGAACAAAAAAAAATTTCTTGAAACTTCTGGGAAAATTTTTAATGACTTTTTATTTTTAAAAATTAAGTTTGAGAGAATATTTGAGAAGATTTCAAAATGTTTCGAAAGATTTCCAAAATTTTCAAAAAGAATTCGGAAGATTTTAAGTCATTTCTTGAAATTATGCAAAATTATTTTCAAATTGTAGCTAAAATTCGAATCATTTTATAAGATTAAACAAAATTTTAAGCAAAATGTAGATTTTTAAAGATTTTGAACAGAAATTTCAAAAGCTTTGGACGATTTTTGGAAGGTTTAATGCAAAAAAAAAATTCTTCTTAAGAATTCCAGAAAAATTTATGTGATTTTTAATTTTTTTTGTAATGACCTCTAAGAGAAAATTGAAAAAGATTTCGAAAATTTTTGAACGATTTCCTACGATATTGAAAAAGAATTTAAAAGATCTGAAACCCAAATGTTTGCATTTGGGAGATTGCAAAATTTTAGAAAAAATTTGAGTAAGCTTAAAAGATATTTAGAAGTTGAGAAACAATTAGAAAATAATTTAAAACTTGTGAAGATTGAAAAAAATTGTAAACAATGTGGATTTTTAAAGATTTAAAAAAATTTCTTAAGATTTCTATGAAAATTGTGAATGATTTTTTATTTAAAGAAATTAATTCTATGAGAAAATTGAAAAAGATTTTTAAACATTTCAAATCATTCCCTAAAATTTCGAAGAAGAATGTAAAAGATTTTAATGCCCAAATTTTCAGTTTGGAAGATTGCAAAATTAAAAAAAAAAATTGAATCAGTTTAAGAGATATTCCTAAACTTTTCCAAACATCAAAAATTCTTAAATATCTTCTTAACAACTTAAATTTTTCCTAAAATTTTCTAAAATCCTTTAAAATAAAAAAAAATTCTTAGTAATTTTCCAGATACTTTTTTGACATATCTGCAATGTTCAAAAATCTTTTTTAATTTTCTCGAAAAACTTAGGAAAATTATATTTATAAAACCTTGAAGCAAATAAACAAAGAAAATAAGAAATAAATAACCATTAGAAATTTTCACTTTGTATTAGAATTTAGTGTTTCCTTCAAATTATAAGTTGCCTAGAAAATTCGTCTTATTGGTTTAAAAATTCATCTTTTTTTTTTTAGAATTCCACTACTATGTTGAAAATAAATACAGTTTTCGTTAAAAATTCATCTTCCTTTGTCAAAAATTCAATTGCTTGATCAAAAATTAAACACGTTTATTAGAAATTAATTTTTTTGGTGGAAGATTCATCATTTTAGTTCAAAATTCATCTCTTTGCTTAAAAATGTAACTATTTTTTTGAAAATTCACATATTGCTTGAAAATTCGTCTTTTTGATCAAAAATTAATTATTTTGGTTGATAATTAATCTGTTTTGGTTGAGGATTTATAATTTTCGTTGAGAACACATCTCATCGGTTGACAATATAAATTTTGTTGAAAATTTGTCTTTTTTGGTAGAAAATTCATATTTTCAGATTAAAAAATTTAACGATTTTGCAGAAAATTCAACTCTTCTGAAAGAAAATGTATTCATTTTTGGTTACAAATACAACAGGTAAAAATGAATCATTTTCGGTTGTGAATTCAACTATTTGGTTGAAAATAATTAACTTTTTTGTTACAATTTCGATTTGACACATCTCAAATCTTCAGAATAATTTTGGAATTTTGTCCAGAATCTTTGGAAAACTACATTTATATCAACTTAAAAAAAAATCGTGATTGGAAATTTTCATTATCTTAAAATGTTCGTGATATGCCGTATTAACATAAACAAAAAAATATCTTATTTACTTGGAACTTGCATTTAAGCTTGGTTCAGCCCCATCATGCCCCATTTGAATTCTTATACTGATGAAATTTTGAAAAAGACATGAGTTTGAAATTGAGTTGAATTTATAAAGCCGAAATTCAAAAAATAAATCATATTTGAATTTAAAAAAGTTTGAAAGCTCCCTAATTTCAAAAGCTGTCTAACCAGAACCAATTTTCTTTTGTCTTCAGTTTCCAGCAAGATTTAGGGATGGAAAGAAATCTTCGATCTCGATTTTCCGAACCAGGACATCCAACTTCAAAAAAGATGATTCAAACATCTCTAAATGCTTCTCCGAGACGTGGACCAATCAACAAAAATAACAAAAATAAACGCAGCCCTAATCCCACCGATTCAACGAGATCCTTTTTTGACAGCATGGCCCTGACTGTGGCCACTTTTCCTCAACACCTGCAAGCTCAAGTGAAAGGTCAAGTTTGCAAAATCATCTCTGACACTGAATACGATCTATCATTGCCCCAAGTGCGCTAATCGAATTTGTTTCTCCTGGAAAGGATTTTTGAAACTTTTTTTGCGAATCGTTCGTTTTCGATTATTTTGATTCGAAATGAGCTTGCGGGCGACCCTGAAGCCTCACTAAAGCTTCTTGAAACCGTGCCAAAAATTTTGCACTCGTAAAAAAAGGTGTGAGCTTAATAGTGAAAAGAAAATAGAAGAGAAGTGAGAAATTTCAATTCATTTAGAATCATTTCTGATTAACAAAAGGGTAATTAGAGGTTTTAGAAATTTCAAAAAATTAATTAGAGTGAGTTAATTTTCATTAAAAAGATCTTTTGAGAAAATTGTTGATAGGCTTTGCGAAATTGGAACGAATTTTCGATTATGTAAACAAGTTTTTGGACACTTATCTTCGGAAGGTGATACCGAACAACCAAATGTTCTAATTCTGTTAAACAATACACATTTTGGCTCGGGCGCAGTCATAAATTATCTAAAACTGGCAAACGTTGTATAAAAGCTGATTCACTCAACTTCAGGTTTGTCTCAAAGGATAAACTTTAATTAGAACTGGACAGATTTTGAGTAACCCCAATACCTCGCTCTTAAATTAATGCCTCATGCAACAATTTTCAAAAACAATTCCCGCAAGCTCTGTCAAACTTGTTAAAGGTTTTTCAACTTTTTTCCAACTTTTTTACAGTTTTCTCTAATTTCATTTTTGGTTCTTTATTTTTTGTTTCTCTCATTTTCGAACGAGAGTTGCGTTTGGTCCAACTTGGAGAATTTAACTACTCTTTTACATTGATTATTCGCCGATTTATGGCTTGTACGTTCTTCGATTGAAATAATAAAATAAAAAAATAGATTCCTTAAAGAGGTCTTTTTATATATGAAAAATTCAGTTCCAGGGAGTGCACTACTTCTCCTTTCTTACCGAAACCTTTTTTTCCCTTTATAATTAAAAAATCTTCCAAAACACCTATAATCGAGAATTTTTACACAATTTTTCCCTTTCCCCTTTTTTTAAAAAGTTCTGATTTATTTCTCAAGAATCATAAGCAGTCATTTAAGATATTTCAAAAAAAAAAAATGCTGAGAAAAAAAGTTTTTTTTGATGATCCCAAATTTCAAATATTTCCTAAACAGGGGAAAGGAGGAGATTTTTCCGAAAATAGGGGAATAAATTATTTTAAATTAAAATTTAAGTAATAATATTGAATTAAGATTAAACTGCTTTAAATTCCTAATATATGACATAAATATATTGCATTTTTAATCAAATAGATAACATTTTAATCAAATAATAGTTGAATTTTATAATCAAAAAAGATTTTCATTTTTAATCAAAAACAGTATGAATGATACTGAAAAGAAAAAAATTTACCAAAAGAGTTGATTTTTCTATCAAAAAAGATTTTTTAATAAAAATAGACAACACAATTTTAGCTAAATTATCGAATTTTCAAAAAAATACTTGAATCCTCAACCAAAAAAAAAATCAATTATCAACCAGTTTTATTTTAAACAAAAAAAATTGACATTTTCTGCCAAAAAAAAATCAATCTTCAATCTGTAAAGACGAATTTTCCACATAACAGTTGAATTTTTTAACTCAAAATTATGAATCTTCAAAAAAAGTTAAACCAATAGTTCTTTTTTTACAAAAAATAATTTCAAGTCAAGAAAGAAGAAAAAAGTCCATTCAAATCTCAAACTTTCAAACTAAAAAGACGAATTTTCTACAAAACAACCTTCAGCCCGAAAATATGAATTTTATGCCAAAAAAGATTTTAGCTAAATTGTTGAATCTTCAATCGAATAGTTGAATCCTCGACAAAAATAGATTAATTTTTAACCAAACAGTTGCATTTTAAAGCAAAAAAGATAAAATTTTCTACAAAAAAGTATCAATCTTTAAACCAAAAAGACGAATTTTTTTACATAACAATTGAACTTTTACACAAAATTGTGAATCATTAATAAAAAGTTTATTGTCAACAAAATAGTCGATTTTTCTACCAAAAATGATTTTTCAGTCCAGAAAGAAAAGAATATCGAATAAATTGTTGAATTTTCAATAAAATAGTGTAATTTTCAAGCCAAAACGACGAATTTTCTAAAAAATATACGAAATTTCTACAAAACTGTTGAATTTTTAGCCCGAAATTATGAATCTTCAACAAAAAAGTTAATTTTCAACAAAATAGTTTACTTTTCTGCCAAAAAAATATTCAGGTTAAAAAAGTTTTGATTCCAATTTCAAATTTTCAAACCAAAAAGCCGAATTTTCTACAAAACAACCTTCAACCCAAAAATATGAATTTTTAACAAAAAAAGACGAATTCTCAAAGAAAAAAGTAATAGTTGATACCTAAAGAAAAAAATATTTTAATTTTGAATAAAAAGCAGTTGAATTCATACTAAAAAGGAACATTTTCAACAAAGGAGTGGATTTTCATACGAAAAAAGATTTTTAGGTAAAGATAGAAAACAAAGTTTTAGCTAAATTATTGAATTTCCAATAAAATATTCGAATCTTCAACCAAAACAAATTAATTTTCAACGAAACAAACAGTTGAATTTTAGACCAAAAAAAAAATGAAATTTCGCACCAAAAAAGATCAATTTTCAAACCAAAAAGTCGAATTTCATATAAAACAGTTAAATTTTTTTCCCAGAATGACGAATTTTGAAGAAAATATGTACATTTCTAGCCAAAGAGATGAATTTTCAATAAAAAGACGAATTCTTAACCAAGAATGTGATAGACGATATTTAGAGCGAAAAATATTTTAAATTTAAATCTAAAACAGTCGAATTTATTCAAAAAAGGCGACTTTCAACAGAATAGCTAATCCTTCAACCAAAAAAGATTTTTTTCAGTTAAAAATTCAACTGTGTTTTTAAAATATCATCTGTTTGGCTTGAAAATTCAACTGTTTTCAGTAGAATTTTTGTTTGTTTTGAAAATTGAAATCTTTGGTTAAAAGTTCGTCTTTTGGTAAAAAATTCATCTTTTATGGTAGAAAGTCATATTTTTTCGATAAAAATTTATCTTTCTTGATTGAAACTTTATCTATTTGTTTGAAGATTCAACTATTATGTTGAAAATTCATCATTTATGTTAGACAAATCATCTTTGGAAATTAACATTTCTGTTAAAGATTCAATTTTTCAGGTTAAAGATTCAACAGTCTTCTAAAAATTTCATCTCTTTGGCTTCAAAATTCAACTGTTTTTGGGTTTCATTTTTTTTTGAAAATTTGGACCATTTGGTTGAAGAGTACCTTAGCAGGTTGAAAATTCAACTATTTTGAAAAACTCATCTATTTTGGTAGAAAATTCAACTGTTTTGTTCAAATTTCGTCTTTTTGGATTGAAAATTTATCCTTTATTGTCAAAAATGTCACCTTTCTTGGTTGAAATTTATTTTTTTCGGTTGAAAATTCATTCATTCATAACTTTTTTGTTGAAGATTCAACTTTTTGGGTTGAAAATTCAACTTTTTTTGGTTTTTAATCTTTTTTGTTGAAAATTGTTGACCATTTGAGGGAAAAAGCACCTTTGTAGGTTGAAAAATTAATTGGTTTGAAAAACTAATTTCTTTATAGAAAATGCAACTGTTGTTAGACGATTTTTTTTTTTTTTTTAATTGAACTCTTTAGTTAAAAATTCGTCTTTTGGTAGAAAATTCATCTTTTATGGTAGAAAAATCATCTTTTTTCGGTAAAAATTTATCTTTCTTGATTGAAACTTTATCTATTCGGTTGAAGATTTAACTATTTTGTTGAAAATTTATCATCTATGTTAGACAAATCATCTTTGGAAATTAACTTTTTTGTTAAAGATTCAATTTTTCGGGTTAAAAATTGAACAGTCTTCTGAAAAATTCGTCTTTTTGGTTTGAAAATTCAACTGTTTTTGGGTTTCAATTTTTTTTGTTTGAAAATTTTGACTATTTGGTTGGAAACTACCTTAGCAGGTTGAAAATTCAACTATTTTGAAAAACTCATCTATTTTGGTAGAAAATTTAACTGTTT
>CAKNYM010044139.1:52597-95736 GCA_932195095.1 Andricus curvator
AACTATTTTGAAAAACTCATCTATTTTGGTAGAAAATTTAACTGTTTTGTTCAAATTTCGTCTTTTTGGATTGAAAATTTATCCTTTGTTGTAAAAAATATCCCCTTTCTTGGTTGAAATTTATCTTTCTTGGTTGAAAATTCATTCATTCATAACTTTTTTGTTGAAGATTCAACTTTTTGGGTTGAAAATTCAACTTTTTTGGGGTTTTAATCTTTCTTGTTGAAAAATGTTGACCATTTGAGTGAAAAAGAACCTTTGTAGGTTGCAAAATCAATTATTTTGAAAAACTAATTTCTTTGTAGAAAATTTGACTATTTTTTTAAATTTTGTCCTTTTGGATTGAAAATTCATTCATTCATAACTTTTTTGTTGGAAAATTTTGACCATTTGCTTGAAAAAGTACCTTTGTAGGTTGCAAAATAAATTATTTTGAAAAACTAATTTCTTTGCAGAAAATTCAACTGTTTTTTCAAATTTTGTCCTTTTGAATTGAAAATTCATTCATTCATAACTTTTTTGTTGAAGATTCAACTTTTTGGTTTGAAAATTCAACTGTCTTCTAAAAATCTTTTTTGTCAGGAAATGCAACTGTTCTGTTGAAATTTCATTCTCTCTGATTAAAAAATTCATTCTTTATGGTAAAAAATTGCATCTTTCTTGGGTGAAAATTTATCTTTCTTGGTTGAAAATTATCTTTTTCTCAGTTGAAAGTTCAACTATTTAGTTGGTGCTGCAAATGTTCCATAAAAAAATAATTTTGTTTTTATTGAAAATTCGTCTTTTTGGGTATAAACAATCATCTATTTTGTTATAAAATTCAAAATGTTAGGAATCAAAAGTGTTTCATATTGAATTCAATATCCAGTATTCACATTAATATAATTTAAAAAAATTTATGACCTTGATATTCCCCTATTTTCGTGAAAAAATCACCCTATTTCCCCGGTTTTGAGAGTAATTGTAAAAAAAATGAAGGGTTAGAATTTAAAGTTATCTGACGTGAAATGTAGGTTCTTCGAGAGTAAGAAAAAATAAAATGATCACGTAGAGACTATGGGTCGTGACATAAATTAAAAGCACAAATCGCCCCCAGCACCTTGAAAGCTGATCCATCGACTAGAAGGGATGTACGTGACGTTATTACTGGAATATCCCAACCGTAGGGCATAAAAATGGCTGTCGATGACGGCCTTTCTTTGTCTGACCAATCAGGCCGTTTTCCCTGCCAATGCACTTTACAGAAATTTCTCTTCTGGAATAGAAAATCGCTTTTTGTGGCTTTGACTTCAAATGATTTGTACAGGGTTGCTACCAAATTCTAATTTCAAAATACATGACTTTTCCCTGATCAATTCTTTATCTTCTCAGACCGTTATAAATTTTTCTTTCAGATATAAAAATCTTACACCTAGGAGATCAATAATTTTAATGCAAAACAATGTTTGTTTCTAAATTTATCTTAAAGACTTTTAGTGACAAGAAGCATACAGATTGGAAGATCTTCAACATGAAAAATTTTCTTTTAAACTAAACAGATGAATTTATAAATGAGGAGATTAATTTTCTACCAAGAAAGATGAATTTTTAACAAAATACTCAAAGTTTCAACTAAATGAGATAAATTGTTAACTAAGAACGATAACTTTCGAACTTAAGATAGAATGATTCATCTTTCAGTTTCGAAAAATTATTTTTCAACAAAAAAAGAAATATTCAACAAAGTAGTTAAATTTTGAACCGAACAGATGAATTTTCAACTAAAATGTACAAAAAAATCGTTTAAAAAAAAGGAATTTTGAACAAAATAGTTGAATTTTGAATCAAATAAATTAGGTTTCAACCAAAAACATAAACTTTCAACAACAAAAATGATGAATCTTCAACCAACAAATAAATAATAGTAGTGATCAAAAAATGGAATAGGTGCATTTTCCTGAATTTTCCCAAAAAAGATGAATTTTCAATCGAGAAGACTAATTTTTTTACCAAAAAACAGGATTTCCATATTTTGAGTCAATTCAAGTGGAATTTAAACAAAAAAGATTTTTAATAAAATAGGTAAATTTCAACCAAACAAATCAATTTTCTAACAATAAAGAAGAATTTTCAACAAAATATCTAAAGTTTCAGCTGAAAAATATCAGTTTTGAGTAAAAAAATTTCATTTCAACAAAAAAACTCGAATTTAGAAACAAAATACATGAATTTTCAACCAAGGAGATGAATTTTCAACCAATGAGATAAAATTCTTGACAAACAAGACGAATTTTCAATACACCTGCAATTCTGAACGTTCAAATTGACGCAATATTTTTTTTTTTGAATCAATTTTATCAATGAATGTTGTTCTAAATACAATTTAAAATACTGCATTAAAAAAAATGTTGTCCATTGGAACGTTCAGAACTTCAAGCGCATACATTTTTTTCTAGATAGTGGATTTTTCAACTACAAGAGATACATTTTTAATAAAAAATGGAATACTTAAATTTTGAAATGAAAAAATTCATTTTTAATAAAAAAAAAGGATTTTCCGACAAAATTTTTGAATTTTCAATCAAAGAAATTAATTTTTAACCAAAGGCATTAATTTTCAACTAAATAATGAAATTTTTAAATAAAAAAGATAAATTTTTAACTAAAAAAGATAAATTTTTAGTGAAATAAATTATTTTTCAACCAAAAGCACACATTTTTAACTAGAATTATTAACCTTTAAGAAGAAAGAAATGCATTTTGAACCAAATTGTTGAATTTTCGCCAAAAAGGTGAATTTTCAATCAAGAAGGTTAATTTTTTTGGAAAAAGCTGAATTTTCAACAAAAGACATGAATTTTTAAAGTAAAAAGATACGTTTTTAACAAAAAATTGAAAAGTCATATTTTCGGTTAAAAAAATTATTTAACCAAACAAAAAACGATTTTCAACAAAATAGTTGAATTTCCAACTAAAAATAAAGTTTATTCAACAAAAATGATAAATCATCATAAAAAATGCATTAAAAAAAGTACTTCCGCTTTCAACTAAGTAGTAGAATGTTCAAACAAAAAATATGAATTCTCTAGAAAAAACGTAATAGTTGATATTTCAACAAAAAAAGACGAATTTTCTATAAACCCGTTTAATTTTCAACAAAAAAATTAATTTTGAAAAAAACAAATAGTCGAATTTTTTACCAAAATAGTTACATTTTCAAACCAAAAAGATGAATTTTCAAAAAAAAGAATGACTTTTTAACAAAATTGTTGAATTTTCAACAAAAGAATACAATTTTGAACTGAACAATAAAACCTCTAACCACAAGAAAATTTCTCAACCAAAAAAAAAGGTAAATTAAAAAATATATATATATAAATTGGGGCGAATACTTCAGAAAAACACCTTACGTAATTTTTGGATTTGGGGTTTTCAAACAAAAGGGAGTCCGAGTATCAACTTGCATTTTTTATTTTTTTTGCGGCTAATTAAAATAAGTATTTTTTATCAGAAGTTTTTTTTATGATTATGCATACTGAAACTTGTATGTTATTAAAAAAAAACAAGTCATATAAACCAATCTTTAAAAAATGGTATTTATACATTATACATTTATACACAAACGTGTATTAAAAATATCCCAGTAAGTGCAACAGATGATTAACGCTTCTTTTTAACAATTTTCTTCGCATATCTCGTTCAGTATACATCATTATAAAAAAACGTATGACCAAAAAATATTAATTTTAATAAACCGCATCTTTTATATTCTATACAATTTTACGTTTATGATCTGCCGTTTCCGAGAATAATTAATTTTTCTGAAAAACAAACAAATTCGAAATGAGCGACATATTATTCGATTTACTTCTCCATCCACGTGGTTCATTTTTAACCCAAAAGTAACCAAAAAAATCTAAAATGCAAGTTGAGATGAAGACTTCCGGTTTTAAATTTCCTGACTTTCCATAATTCCCTCACCTGTAGCAACCCTATTTGAACCTTTGAATTTCCAAAACTATCGCAAATCTTTCACAATAATTTTCAAAATTGAATGTTCAAAAAAATTAGTTATCGACGCTTTAACGAGGAAAAAACTTGGTTCAAGAAATGCTAAAAAGAAAATTATTTTGAAAAATGGTTAAAATAATAATTCTTGTAATTAAATCCTATATGGACTGTGGATTTGTTAGACTTTGTTTGCATAAAATAGTAGAATTCTTGTCTCTTTGTCTATTCTTTGTAAGATCATTATGCGTAACGTGTTGGAACATTCTTTGCTAAAAGTGTGACTCGCTGTCAAAGTAACCGGCATATTTCACGCAGCATTTCAGCCCGAGCTTACAGTTTCAAATATCAAAGTGGCCACCGAACCGTCATTCGTTTGCATCTCCTCAAAGTTTCCGTTTACTCAAACGGGCGTCAAAAGGTTCTTATTGAAATTCAAGCATTACCCCTGTCTTAGAATCAAAGACGGATACATCAGCGAACGCACTGAAAATAGAGGTGACGACCGATTTCATGCTAAATCTAGATGCACAAGTTTCAAATTCATTTTTGGTTTATTGACAACTTCCTACTTCCGGCATTTTTCATTTCCTGTTCACATAGGAAAAAAATTAATTTGAAACAGTGTACACTTCCGCTGGATAGCTAGAGCGGCATTAAAAATCTCTGCTGACTTTGAAATGTGATTGCTCGTTTAAAAAAGAAGCGAGAAACTTTTTAAGAAAACGATTGGAAAGCTGATGAAATTTCAAGACGAATGATCTATAATAGAGATATTTTTGACCTTTTGAAGACAATTGGTCTAAAAATAAACCATACTTTGGTTCAAAATGAACTAACTTTGATTCGAAACTAACAACATTTGGTTTCAAGTGATCTTGATTTTGGCTCAAAATGAATTACATATTGGTTTAATATGATCTAAAGTTTGGTTCCAAATTATCTACATTTTAGGGCAGAATGATCCACATTGAGTTTTGTATAACTACGTTTAGGTTCTAAATGATCTACAATTGGCTTCAAAATAAAATATATTTTGGTTTGAAATGAACTACATTTGATTTCAAGTAATCCATACTGTGGTTCAAAATGAACTAACTTTGATTCAAAATGAATTACATTTGTTTTAAAATTATCTGGACTTTAGTTGAAAACAACATGCATTTTTATTCAAAATGATTTACATATTGCTTCAAAATGATCTACAAATGACTTCAAAATAAACTATATTTTGGTTCAGAATGAACTACTTTTGGTTTCAAGTGATCTGGATTTCGGTTCAAAGTAGAGTACATATCAGTTCAAAATGATCTACATTTGGTTCCGAATTATCTGCATTTTCGGGCAGAATGGTCAACATTTAGTTTAAAATAACTATTCATCTTTGTTTCAAATAATCTATAATTGACATAAAAATGAAATATATTTTGGTTCAAAATGAACTATATTTGATTTCAGTGGATCTACATTTTTATTCAAAATGAATCTACATTTGGTTTCAAGTTATCTGGATTTCGGTTCAAAATAACATACGTTTTTATTCAAAATGAATTACATATTGGTTTAAAATGATCTACATTTTGGTTCAAAAGAAACCATATTTTAGTTCAAAACAAACCATATTTTCGTTCAAAATAAATTACATTTGTTTTCAAGAGATCTATATTTTGGTTCAAAATAACATACATTGTTATTCAAACTGAATAACATATTGGTTCTAACTGATCTGCATTTGAGAAAAACAAATGAACTGCATTTTTGGGCAGAATGATCCAAATTTAGTTTTGAATCACTGCATTTTGGTTTCAATTGATCCACAATTGACTTCAAAATAAAATATATTTTTGTTTGAAAATGAATTAGGTTTGGTTCTAAATGAAACTACATTTGATTTCAAGCGATCTACATTATGGTTAAAAATAACATACATTTTTAATAAAAATAAATTACATATTGGTTAAAAATTGTCTGAATTTTGTTTAAAAATGAAGTAGATTTTGCGGCGAAAGGATCTACATTTTAGTCTAAAATAAAATACATTTCGGTTCAGAATTAACTATATTTCGTTCAAAGAAAACTTCATTTGGTTTCAAGTAATCCAGATTTTGGTTGAAAATAAACTATATATTGGTTCAAAATGAATCACATATTGTTAAAAAATGAGCTAAATTTTTGTTAGAAATTGACTTACATTTTGGCACAGTACGATCTACATTCAGTATCGAATAAGTAAATTTTGGTTTCAATAGATTTATAATTTGGTTCAAAATAAACGATATTTTGGTTCAAAATGAACTAAATTTTGTTCAGACCCAAATATATTTGTTTGCAAGTGATCTACATTATGGTTAAAAATAACATACATTTTTATTAAAAATCAATTACATTTTTGAATAATGATCTACATTTTGCTACAAAATATACTGCATTTTGGTTAAAAATGAACTAACTTTAGTTCAAAATGAACCACATCTGGTTTCATATGATCTAGATCATGGTTAAAAAAAATTAATATACATACATTTTTGTTAAAAATAAATTACATTTGTCAAAAAATGATCTACATTTGCTACAAAAATGTATTATTTTTTGGATGAAAATGAGCTAACTTTGGTTCGAAATGAATTACATTTTGGTTAAAAATGAACTATCTTTGGTTCAAAATAAACTGCATTTGTTTTCCAGTGATCTGTGTTTTAGTTAAAAATAAGAATAATGCATTTTCATTCAAAATTAATTCCATTTGGGTTCAAAGTAATCAACGTTTTAGTTCGAAATGATCTACATTTAGGTTAAAAATAAACTATAGTTGTTTAAAAATAAACTGCATTTTATTTTAATATAACCAACATTTTAGTTTAAAAAAAGTTTGGTTCGAAATGAACTACGTTTTATTCTTGACTCTTCAGGACAGCATAACGTATTTTTAAATGCAACAATATCGTTTATTATCTCCAACGTGAAAAATGAATTTTTCGAATAAAAACGACCTTTAACGTCCGGTAATGATCTAGAACCCAAGGCTAAGAATATTTGTGTCCCTAAGACAAAAAAAGAAAATATTTCAGTAGTAGCTAAGTCTCAAATTTTTGAAAGCACAGATAAAAAAATTTCTGAAAATCGTATTTTCCTTTTTTGATAGATAGCTCATCTTCTGAATAAATTTAAAACAAAACATAAACATTTACTTTTGAAATTTTTCATATTAAAATCTATAATTTTATTAAATCTAACGTTAATTCACTAAACACAGACAATAACTGGTTTAAGGGAAAGAAGTTTACATTTTTAAATTGCTGAGATGAATCACTTAAGTACTAGAATTTTCGTTTAATTTTAGATTCAAAGGAGATTGTAAATTGAAAATGAAATTGTATGATAAAGCTGTGAAAATGCTGTATTTACTTTTAATTGTACGGGAAGATAATTAAAACACTTTATGAGATATAATAGTGCAATATACTGGGGAATTACGCAGGGCTTCTCGACATTTTTAATCAGTGAAAGGATTTAACTAAATTAACTCGTGTTTACTTTGAAAATAAAATTACAAGAACTCATAAAATTGATTAAATATTAAATAAAGAGGACAATCCGTAACTTTACCATTTGTTTTAAGTTTAAATATAACTTATTAGTCCTCAATAATTGTTTACCATCACGAGACGTGAAACCCCTCCCCGCATTTTGAACACAAGTGTAAAGTATCAATGATCAAACTTTATGTGGGATGTGTCACTTCTGATGACAGAAATTAATTCTTATTTTGAATTAAAAACCCACTAAATGTTTATGATCCAAAATGAGCCATGATGTATAGTTTTGATAAGACTTCGAAAAACTGTCGAGAGGGTTGAATTTGTAGAGATGTTCATTTACTTTTGCTACCGAATACACACCTCATTACACATTCATGCGCGAAAGAGATGTCAGAAAGTGGTGCCAGGCCGAGTTAGTTTTGACGCCGAATACAGAGCCGCGGAGCCGGGATAAGTCGTCGCAACACGAGAGAAACTTTCCATGAAATTTTCATAAATTTGTCCCGTCGAGTTAGCCGCGTCCCGCAAAAATTGGGTCGATACAACAGCAATGCCTTTTTTCCTACTTTCATACATTTCTCTCTTTCCCTCTTTATTTTTCGTTGCTTCCTCTATTTTCTCCTTTTTTCCCATATTTTTCTTGGCGACTTCTTTTTTTCTTTATCCCCACTTTCTAGATGCTCGTGACTGCGAATAATAGATGGAAACTACCTTTACAGAACGAGTAATGTATCCGCAGTGCTTGCGAATGTAGTGTCCCGCGCGAAATAATAATAATGACTCGATTGCACGGAGCTACGACGCCCGTGGGCGATTGCGGCGTTGCTTGAAAATTGCACTTTCAGAGAAAAAAAAATGTGGCAGAGAAAAAGGGAAAAGCGAAAGAAAAGGGGAAAAGAAACGACCATACGCTTCAGTGGAAGGGTTCAATTATAAAGAGATTTGTACCCAAGTGGTGAGACTGCTAGTAGTCGAGGTTTTCTTTTATTGTCCAGAGAAAGCCACAGTGAAATGGAAACGATTTGTTTAATTTGACTTTTAGCAAAATGGATTTTGCTTCAAAATTAGTGGTATTACGACTCAAGATATGCTGAATATTGAAAACATATTTCAAATCCAGAGAAGTTAAAAAAAAGAGGTGGTAGCTGTCGAACCACATCGATTGCTTCTTCTTTCCCTAACTTTGTCCAAATAACCATATCTTTTCATCCAATCCAGAACCTAATAAATTTCTTCTCAACCGTAAAGTATTGGAAACAACTGCGTCAAAGAAAATTTGTCACATTGGAAATCTGGCCTTGGTGTGCTTTGGAAGTCTTTCAAAATCTGCGTTGGAAACCTCCGAGAATCATCAGGCGAGAATGTATAAACAACTTAACCGAAGGCAGGGATACTTGGGAAAACAAAATATACCATGTGTACCATGTGTACCACGTGCACCCACTAAAATATATATTCTAATAGTGATAGAGGAATTAGCTGGAGAAGATTTATGTTATCGCACTTTCATGACTTTCTAATTCTAAAATAAACACCCAATTATTGAATTATAAATTCGACTGCAAACAAATTAATTACCAATTAACAAGTTGAATCCAAAAGGAAATTCTCGTTTACCCTAAATATTTCCATAGTGAAACCTAGGTTCTGATCTACGAACGGAGAACTAATTTCAGAAAACTCAGTCTAGCATTATCCGGTATCCACCTAAACACTGCATACCGCTAATTTTGTTTCATGTATATCAGACCATTTTACCGGAAAACATCCGATATAAAAAAATCATCAAAAACTACATCTTATCATAATTGGAGGATGTCTTCTTTTCCACAATTCTAGTTATCCCTAATTGTTTTCATAGCGATACCTAATTTTCAAACATCGAAGGGAGAACCAATTAAAAAAAACTCATTACACCATTCCCTAGTATTCATCTAAACACTTCATAACGCTAATTTTGTTCAATGTATATCAGAAAATTTTATTGGAAGACATCCAATACAAAACAATCGAAAAATACATCTCATTTTTGGTGGATGTCTAGTTTTCCACAATTCGAAAAACTAAGGTTTTGTATCCTAACCAGCTTAAGCATATCCTAATTTTGGAACCCCAAGATCAGGACCACGTTTATAAAACATAATCAATTTGAAAAATCTTCAAATCTCCGACATCTGCCGAATGCGGAACAATCTTGAATCATTAATTAAAAGCTGTGTCTTCGTAAGAAATCACTCTGCATAGACAGCTAATCCTTCTTTCAGAATATGTGACTTTCCTACCTTGGCATGAAGAAGGAAGAGGATCTCTTCATTTTCCTGTGGGGCACTAATGTTTCCAGTGATATAGCACGACACTAAGCAATGAACACGCCAACTATTACATCAACAACAATTTCACACTCGCGTCAGTGAACACTGCACCCTACGTAACACGAATATGTCGAATCTTGAGACACTTTCAATCTACCCGCTCCTCGCGGGTCCGTTTCTTTGGTACTTCACCTGAAGAGCTACTAAACACTTGAAACTTAAAAGCTTCACTTATCATCTATTCTGACGCTGCTCGACCTTAAGTCAGATGCACACACGCCAGTATTTTTGGTATCGGTTGCCGTCGCGGGACGTCCGACGCGTCTTGGGCGCCAAGAGTCTCTGACATTTCAAGAGGACTAGGTTCTTCATGAACGAACACTCATCGATGATAGTCTATAAGCAACAACCCGTACCGCACTTTCCAATCCGTTTGTCCATTACGCGACCAACCAGCCTAGGAACGATCATCCGAAATGAGTAACGACTTCCAGAGACCATGAATCGTCTTCTAATCTGGTAAAGCAAACATCCCTGCTTCTGCATCAAAACCTTCTTTAGAATCAGTGCAATATTCCGAATTTTCTCCTTAAAGGATGGTATCTCCTGAGCCCTAACTTTAAGATTTGACAAACTAACGGATATCCAGAGGAGTTGAGCTGAGACTGATGAACACGTTGATGATACTACTCCTGTAGATTTCTTATCTTGCAGAAAACGCAACTGAACGATTGAGGGGATCTTTAGAGGCAGCTAAATCTAATCATCACTGGTAATTGATCTTGAAATCCGGATTTTCTTTAGTTGTGTTTACTTCAGGGATGACCACTGACCAGAAAGAAGCACACCGATTTGAAGAAGCACATTGATGACACTGACTTGCCGAAGACACACCAATACTTATGAAGCATGATGACACGACACGGTATAAACAACGCACTGGGTAACTCGGTCGACTTCCGGTTGACGAATCAACAACCTGTTAGTCGCACTTCCGCCTAGGGTCGCGGCACGCGACAGGGTGACTTCCCGTCACGCGAAGGCCGCGCATTCTTTCAGCTTCTTGTCGGGCCGAAAATGCTCTGCCTCATCGCCGAGTACTGAAGCATCCCGGACGAGCTTCGTGGCGCGAGTAGAGAGAGTTGGTGATGCAGGTGGCTGTTCCTGGTGGCTGGTGGATGTGCCAGAGTGCGGGCTTACGGCGGAATGAGAGGAAAGCTCGGCTTAGGGGGGCCACAGCGTGGCATCGCCGACTGCGATGAGCGAGAGAGTTGCGCGTTATCGACCCATCCACAAAGCTATATTCAACTGCAATGGCTATATCTACACGGCGCGTGTGCGTTCGTACGTTGGTACACGCCATTCGTTTCGTTCCTTCGTTCGGTTGCTGGTGAATCCGCTTCTGCGGGCGCCCACGCACCGGTACGCAACGTCGAAAAGAAATTGAGCAGGAGAGAAACAAAATAAAAATCATCTGGATGATAGTGAATGAGCCGGTGAACCTGCAAATCATGCGGGGTAGAGATACTGCGGAAATGGAATTGGAATCTGCTGTTGTACGCATTATCTTCAAATGCATCATTCAGAGGCGATAATAGAAATGATGGGAGTTTCACTGACCTTTCGTTTTTCAGGATTGAGTATTGTATTCAGGATGGATGTTGCATTTAGGATCGGGTGTTGAATTATAGAGGAAAGTATTGTTCAGCGAAGATAATTGATAAGGGAATATTGGAAATCTAGAAGTGGATGGTCTGTTGATGTTCTAGCAAGAAGATTGAATAAAAATAGTTGCAACATGCACAATTAAAAATTAAATTATATACTTCTACAAACCTATAACTATCTGAACAGGACAATATTATTGCTTTAGTTCATGAATCATGAGAGGTAGAGATACTGCAGAAATAAAATTGGAATCTGTTGGTGTATCAATTATCTTCAAATGCGTAATTCGAAGGTGATAATGGGCTATCGCTTTGTTGGGAAGGATATAATTGATCAGATGATTTTTCAGAATTTATTGCGGGAGTTGGAGTGACTTTTCGTTTTTCAGGATAGGGTATTGTATTCAGGATATCAATTATAGTATTTAGGGTGGGATATTGTATTATAGAGGTAAGTATTGTTCAGGTGAAGATGATTGATAAGGGATTATTGAAAGTCTAGAATTGGAACGTCTGTTGATGTTCTATTGAGGAGATTGAATAACAAAAGTTGCAACATGAAAAATTTGAATGTTCTTCCACAAAACTTTAACTATTTTGACAATATCTTAGTATACAACAGTTGGAGTAACTTTTCGTTCTTTAGGATAGGATATTGTATTCAGGGTTGTATATTCTATTTAGAATAAGGTACTGTGTTATAGAGAAACGTATTGTTCAAGTGAAGATGATTGATAAGGAATTATTGGAAATCTAGAAGTGCAACGTATTTTGACATTCTATCGAGAAGATCGAATGACAACAGATGCAATCTAAAATATTTAAAATTCAAATGAACTTCTAATGAACCTTCAACCATCTTAACAGGACAATATCATTGCTTCAGTTCCTAAATCATGCGGGCTAGAGATACTGCGTAAATGGAATTGAAATCTGCTGGTGTACGAATTATCTTCAAATGCATCATTCAAAGGTGATAGTGGGTTGAATAATGTGGATGGAGTATTGTATTGGAGATAAAAGTATTGTTTAAGTGAATTTGATTCACAAATGATTATTGAATGTCTAGAAGTGCAAGATCTATTGATATTCTAAATAACAGATTGAATGACAACAGTTGCAACATGAAGGATCCAAAAAATTCCAATAAGCAATCAATTATCTTAATGGGAAAACATCGTTGCTTCAGTTCCTATCCATGAAAAAGGACATTTCATTAAACGTAATTCAATGACTGAAATATTGAAAACTGAGTGCAATATACACCACAAACTCATCTACATGATCGAAATTCTGTATTTCTCAATTTAATTGATAGCTTCAATGTAATGCCACTGCCGCATTATTGATACAAGCTTGGATACAACAAAACAATCAGTATAATTGGATCCTAAGAAAAAACCAACTAGTAAACCCTTTGACACCATAGATTGAACAAATGTAATTGGAATCTCAGCTGTATGCTGATTACACAATTTCAATTGTCTTGATAATTATGAGAGTGTTGTACACACTATTACAATTCTTTTCGAAATTCATAATACTAATTGCAATTACGCAACTCTAGTACAAGATAATTGTTTCGATGAATATACCAAAAAATTAGTGCCTACTATATCGTAGTAATGCAAACCTTGGATATAGAAGAAACAAAAAATTTAAAAAAAAAAGAAACATTGTTTAAACAACTGTCTGTTAGAGCAGAAATCCTCATAATCTTTAATCCAAATTTTGGGACTGTCAACTTAATTGAAAAGACTATTAAAAATAAAAACTCACAAGTGAAAATTCCGCAGTCCAAAAAGTTATTGTAGTTCGAGAGCACTCACCTGAAACAGAAAAATAATATCTATTAATAGTGACTAACAACAAAAGTGACGCATAAAATATTTCTTAAATAAATCAAATATAATATTCAACTCTAAAGTCTCGTGAGGTGTGTTGTTTTCTAACAAGGCGTGCAAAATATATCCGTTTATTCTCAGCGAGTTATTTACAAGTCTCAGAATTTTTCGTCCTGATTAGAATGATATACTCAGAAATCTGCGAAAATTCGAGACGAATCACCAAACCGCAACAAACAATTAGGAGACATAAATTTTCATTCTGACGTAATTAAGTGCTCGTGCAAAAGTACATTCACCATAAATCGCACGTGTCGACGATAAATAATCCGACAAGAGACCAATTGTTGGCCGCACACTTCTCTGATTGAATGTCTACCTTTTGTGTAATTAGGACCAAGAGAGAAATTCCAATTCTCTGCAATTTTTAAATATTATTTTTTTAGTTGTGAATAATAATTTTTCAAAAAGCTTTCATTAGTGAAAGGAAAACTGGATAAGAATAGAAGTAAGAATATGTTCAGAACATTTAAATATGAAAAGAAATGTTCATGATTACAGTTTAGGGGAGGCCGGGGCGAGATGAGCATAGTTATCATTTTCAGTGAAATAGTTGAAACCTATATTAGTTTTTAAAAATGTAAGTGGTTCTATACATTATATGAACCTTCATGTATCAATTTCATAAAAGACGAAGTGTTTCAAAAATAGTAATTGCGATGAAAATATGAAAATTATAATTTGTGCACATGTCTCATCTCGCCCCATGCTCTTGGGCGAGACGAGACACGTATTGGGGCGAGATGAGACACCTCAACTAATTATTAGTTTTTGTTAATAGAAGATAATTTTTCCTTTTTTTCGTACACATAGAAGATTATTTGAAGTATTGTGAGAATGGAAATGAGTATCACGACAAAATATAATTGTTTTACACGATTGAGCAATATGATTATTCGTACCAATTC
Organism: Andricus curvator; assembly: GCA_932195095.1. NCBI lineage: Eukaryota > Metazoa > Arthropoda > Insecta > Hymenoptera > Cynipidae > Andricus > Andricus curvator. The sequence goes on from CAKNYM010044139.1 coordinate 66,915, forward strand.
ATGCTCTGTATAATGTTCAACAAATAATTTTGTAAGGTATAATTAAGTCTGATTATTTAGGTCTTAGGGGAAGGATTTTATAAATATTTGACAGTATAAATGCATTTAATGGTCAATTAATTCAAATTTTTCCTTTATATTATAACTTTTCTAATTTCAAGTTGAATTAACATTTATTTGAAATTTTTCATTTATAAAATATTTCTGAAATTTTTTAAATATAATTGTTAAACTGTTTATAGAATATACTGAAGAAACAGCTCAAAAAATAAAATGTATAAACAAACCCAATTGCAGGTGCTCTGACACTAGAATTTCTTTATACAACAGATTTTACAATAACTGTCATAGACTCTTCTAACCACAAATGTCAGTTTTTCTTTTGTAAGTTTTCACTATTGCAACTCTGTTTTGAATCTTTATATATTTTCGAAAATTCCACTCAAAACTACTTACATCTTGCAAACAAAAACTTTTCTGCCAGCTCCATAAAGAGGTTATGACAAACATGACAAGAGCGTCTCATCTCACCCCATGAACCCGGCTCATTCCGCCCCAAATCAAAATTATGATTAAAACTTCAATATTACCTGTTTTTATTAATTAATTCTGTATAAATGCGTTAGTACATTCAAGTTCGGTAAATAAACTTCACGACAAACTTTAGTTTAAAAATATTGTCTATTATTTTCAATCATTTCCTTTCGTTCTATGATATCGTAGAATAACAGGATTCAGGTTTTGAAATTTTAATCATTTTTATTTTTACTTTATCTACTCTATTTAATTTTTATCTTTTTCCGAGTAATTAGAAAATCATTATTACTATTATTTCCGAAAAGAACAGCAACAAAAATCACATATTTTGAGAGAAAATGCAGTGTCTCATTTGACCCCGTATGCTCATCTCGCCCCGGTCTCCCCTATAGATTATTTAATTATTGAATGCATTTGATTGATAATTGTTATATTTCAAACTCTTTCAAAATCAAATTTCTCAAAAAGTAATACTATTAGGATATTATTAAGATCACCTGAGTTTTAAATTGTTCAATCCTAATCATTTCCAGGCGGAAATTATTCAATTTTGAACATAAGAAATTGGAAACGTACGATTATTTTCAACAACTTCATCTGTTTCAATTATTTAATATAAGATTTTCGCAATTGAAAAGTTTCAAATTTTACATGCAAAATTTGAAATACCTGCAAAATATGCCTTCAATTTTGAAATTAGTCAAAGTAGGTGCCATGCGCCTACAAAAAAGCGTTTCGTAGCCTATTAAGAATTTAAGAAAGTTGTTAAAACCTCCCCTCTCCCCCGTCAAACCCTATCATTTGCCCTTTATCCTCTCTTCTATCGTGTCCTGTCCTATCCGATCATATCAAATCCTTATCTCTATTCCCCTCAATTCCCCTCCACTCGTCTCTTATCTACCACACCTCCGCTCTCATCTACATCTCTTCCCCACCCAACGCCACATGGCACTTACCAGCTACTCCTAAAGACACTTTTCCTCCTTTACTACCCCTCATCACCAAATTCTCCTTCCACCTCCTGTTACTTTTCCTCATCCCTTCTCTTAGTTCTTCACTCTGCCCACCTTTACTCCCACCTCCTTAAATCCCATCGCTTATTTAATCTCTTTACTTCTTATCCTCCCCTTCCCCACTTCACTTACTCTATTTCCTTCACTTCCCCTTGTCGACTTGCCCTCAACACCTTTTTCTCCTTTCGGCCCCTTTTACTTCACCACCCTTCTTTACTTCATCCCTTCTCCAACATGCTCATCTCTACTTCCCCACCTATATTTTCATATCCCACTTCAGGCCTGCCCAGATAGGGGAAAACTGCTCAATTGCCACATGTTCGAGTTCCACCACCACTTCCCTCTTCTCAGGTCCAAAGGGTGGGGGAGCGGGTCGCTTTCGTGAAGTTGAATGAGTAGAGGTCGGTGGTGGTGTTAAATCCCCATCTGGCAAATGAGCAGTTTTCACCTATCTGGGCAGGCCTGTCCTACTTCTTCCATCGCTTTCCCTAATATCCCACCCTTTCTTCCCCTCCATTCTTCTACTTTCCCCTCTCGGGAAAAAAACACGATGGACGGATAAAAACAACATATTTTGAGTTTAAAATTTTCAATCCAAAGAAGATGTTTGGCCAAAATTTTGAGAAACGAGAGGAAATCTATGAAGACATCGCTCTCTGGCCCACTTAGGTTTTTATTTTGTTAAAATAATGCAATTTCAATCATTTATTATTTGGAATGTAAGTGGAAACAAGGCTTCAGTGCCCTGGCTAATATTGAATGAGGGTGCTAAAGCCCTCGCCCCACTTACATTCTGAGTTACTAATAAATAAAGTTGCATTATTTAAACGCGATTATTATTTTTTTTGTCTGTCGCAAATTTTAAATTTAAATACCAAATTATTGAAAATACCAATTATCGAAGAAGAACGTTAGCATGATATAACAAAAAACCGAAATTGTACATCTTCTTAGCAATTCAAATCGATGTTTTTATGGGCAAACGCTAGCTTAACCTGCAATTGTACACAAATTTTGAATTTTCTTTAAAATCTAATACTTTCTACAAAAATACCGATTTTCGGTGTAATAAGCCAACATAAACTAAAATTGTTAAAAAGTTTCGCATCTTCTTTGAATTATTTGTAATACAATTTTTTTACATTCTCATCATTTATGATTCAGAAAATATTAGGATCCTTCCAAATTTCACACTCAGTTTTTCAACGGATTTCCACGTTTTAAGACCCTCTTTAGCCGAAAATCACTTTTACACTATTTTTTATAGGACTTCTCTTTTTGATTTTATTTATAGATTGAAAATACTATCAAAGAAAAACTCGAAAATTCACATTTTTAGCCACATCACAAGAAACATGGGAAACGTTTTGGAAGAATTTAAGGTTTTAAAAATTCTTACTTTCTTTGAACCATTTTTCGACAGAACTCGTAGTTTATAATTTATTAATCGAAATTGATAGGCAAATATCCCAAATTCCAATATCAGGCCAAAAGACGTGAAATGATTACAAAGTCTAAAGGAAAACTTGTGAGAATATTTGGTTTATCCATTTTTTAAAGGACGTTAGCGTCCGAGTTTTCAAATTTAATTAAGTAAAATTTTATGTTTAACGATTACTTCGGACAAATAATTTTTTATAGAACAAAAAAAATCTGCCTCAGTCCAGCTTTGAACCGGGAACGCCACTATACATGAGTAAAGCGTTAACCAATTACGCCACCGAGGCCTCAGCAGGTTTACATGGAAATACTATACGTATTTCTTCACTGTGATAAATGTACCCTTCGTGATCAACGTGAGTTTAATCTAAATAATTTTTGAAGATGTTATTACTATTTTTGAGGGTTGTCCAATTTTTATCAAATGAAATTTTCAACAATTACTTCGGACAAATAACTTTTTGAAGAACAAAAACAGTTTTGATGAGGCCTCGGTGGCGTAAGTGGTTAACGCTCCACTCATGTACAGTGGCGTTCCCGGTTCAAATCCTGGCTAAGGCAGGCTTTTTTTTCTTAAAAATTTTTCCGAAGTAATCGTCAAACAATGAATTACAATTAATTATTACTTCCGTAGTTTAAAAATAACAAAAAGGTACCATTTGCCCTTGAACTCACATTTTTTTCTGTGATAAAACCCGGTTTTTTGCCCGAGAGGGGTGGAACACTAAAATGAAAAAATAAATAAATAAAACCTAGTACCCTGAAAAGGCAGGGAAAGCAATTTTTGCAGGAAGATGGTTAACGACATTCCTTTGGAGACTGAAACCTTGCCTACGGCAAGGGTCACTGTCGACGTCGTTTTCAGCGAGCTTTATGGCGGAATACCGACCGTAAAATATAGAATATCGTATGGGTTTTATTGCAAAATCATAACGCGATACGTTGCGCGCAATGCGGTCCGATTGTATCAAACATGTAATTCTAGCGCGTCTGCAGAGCCACATAATTGCACATAGAAAGGAAGATAGGTACGTACGATCGTTACATATAGTCCGCGCTCACAATGCGCACCATCCACCGACTAACAATGCGAGGTCCGAAATTAAATTTGTCGAGTGGGATTACAGAGACCCTTGTGTGGTTTTAATTATATTAAATAATTTGAAGCATTTTTTTCTAGCCAGGGCGGGTTCCAACAACTTCCCCACTGGAGGAGGCTTCATCGCCCCTACATCGCTAATGACTTGCCTTCTTACTTACAAGGGGAGACCGCCAATCGAAAGTTTTAGTTTTGGTTCATAATTTTTTTAATGAAAGCTCATTACCTAAGTCATTATTGGTCGAAGCAGTAATATGCGCTTTTTCGCCATTTTCAGGCCTCACAGTACCTATGGGATAAAATGTAGGGACCAAAGGGTACTTTTTGTCACGCTCATAGGGTACTTTTTTCGCGCTCAAAGGGTAACAAATTCAGGATAAATTCATAAGACTTCAACACAATTCAAGTTAAATTTAAAAAAATTCAAATCAATTGGAAAACAAAATTTTAATCAAAAAATTCCACTGATTTCCGTAAAATTAGAATAGATTTTGAGGAATTTAAGGTAAACGAGAAACATTGATTGAAATTCATAAAAATTCACGATGGATTTAAAAAAATTCAAATGTATTGAAAATAATTTAAAAATATGAAAAAACTTCATTGAATTCAGTAACTTTGAAATGAGCTTAGAAAAATTCGAGGGAATTCAAAAGAATTTAATGAAATGCCTAAGAATTCAAGGTGAGGTTAAAAAACTTCAGGACCAATTAAATAAAACTTTTAAAAATTCAACAAAATCCACTGATTTGGCAGAATTGAGTAAATTTAGAAGAATTTAAGTGAATTACAAAAATTCAAGAGAATTCCAAAGAATTTAAAATATTCATGGTAAATTAATAAGAATTCAGGGTGAATTAGAAAAAAAATTCAAATCTCATCAAATCTTTGATACCCCATTAATTTCCAACCAAAAAAGTGACTAATGACTACAAAACAATTCAAATGAATTGGAAAACAAATTTTAAATCAAAAAAATTCCATTGATTACAATAAAATTTGAGTGAATTTAGAGAGAATTCAAAACAATTCAAGAATATGAAAAAATTCATTGAATTGAGTAAGTTTGAAATGAGTTCAGAAAGCTTGAAGAGACTTTAAAAGAATTTGATGAAATGCCTAAGAATTTAAGGTGAGTTTTAAATACTTCAAGATGAATTAAACCAAAACTTGTTAAAAATCCAATGAATTGAGTAGAATTGAGTGAATTTAGAAGAATTCAAAAGAATTTAAAATAATTCAGGATAAACTAATAATAATTCAGAGCGAAGTCCAAATGAATTGCAAAAAATATTTGAAAATCTCTTGAAATCTTTGAAACCCTACGAGATCCCTCACTTCTTGTGAATAAATTCTTCGAAATCCATTATGAAATTACATGAAATCTTATACTTTCTGAAATCCTGGAAAATTTACTAAAATACCTTCAGAACTCCTAAAATGTCAAAAAGACATTGAAATCTTCGGAAATCTTATAAAATCCTTTAGAATCTTTTATAATATCCAATAACCTTACAGGTCTTGTGAATTTCTTCCATATCTTCCGAAATTCTTCAAACCCGCATGCAAATTTTAAAAATTCCTTAAAATTGTTTAAATCTCTTGAAAATTCATTGGAATCTTTTAAAATACCCTAAAATATTTCAAAGTCTTTGAAATCCCTTCAATCTATTAAAACAAATAAAAAATTTCTGGGAATCTTTTAACATTTCTTAAAATATTTAAAATCGTTTATTATCTTTTGAAATCCTTCAAAAATTTTTAAAGCCCTTGAAAACGCCTGGAAATTTTTTACAATACCCTTCAATATTGCATTTTAAAAAACACCTTAAAATATTTCAAATACTTTGATCATTTTATCAATTGATCCTCAGGAGCAAGTAAACAGAAATTAAAAAAAAAATTGTAATCCAGTGAAATAAGTACAATTGAGTAAATTTAGTAGAATTCAAGAAAATTCAAAAAATTTTAAAAAATAAAAATAATTCAGGATAAATTCCAAAAAATAATTTCAAATCTCTTCAAATCTTTGAAACACTGCGAAATACCGCACTTCTCGTGAGTAAATTCTTTAAAATCCACTAAAATATTATAAAATCTCGTGAAATTCTATGAAATCTGATATTTTCTGAAATACTCGAAAATTTATTAAAATACCTTGAGAGATTTATAAAACCCTTACAATAATTGAAATCGTCGGAAACCTTATAAAATACCAAGAAATCTTTTAAAATATCTTAAAACCTTACAGGTCCTGTAAAATCGTTCAATTCGTTCAAACAATTTTAGAAGTAATTGACTTCGAATAACTAATTTCAGATTGTTAGTTTAAAATACTTTGAATTCAAAATTTTTTAAGTTTTAATATATATTACTTTAATTTTGAAATTATTTATCTTTTTATTATGATCGATTATGACGTGGAATTGTTAGGTTCTCTAAATTAATATTATTTAATTTTACATATCTTTTTTTGAACTTAATAAAGTTTTAATGGTCCACTTTTAAATGGTCTAATCTGATTTAAGGGGCCGTATATGAATTACCTAGTCGAATTTCTAGACAAAGAAGATGAATTCTCAACAAAAAATGTAATAGTTCGTATTTTAACCCCGAAAAGATTTTTATTTTAAATAAAAAATAGTTGAATTGAGAAAAAAGATGAAATTTCTACCAAAAGAGATGAAATTTCAAATCAAAAAGAAAAATTTTGAACAAGAGTTGAATTTTGAACTAAAATGATGAATCTTCATATGAAAAAATGAATGTTTAAGAAAGTAGTTCAACTTTTAACGAAGGAGTTGATTTTCAACCTAAGAAGATCAATTTTGAAAAAAATGTACTAGATATTCTAACAAAAAAATATTTAATGTTAAATAAAAAACAGTTGAATTTAACCAAAAAAGACGAATTTTCAACAAAATGCTTGAATTCTCAACTAAAACAGATTAATTTTCAACCAAAAAGTTGCATTTATAACAAAAAATGGATTTTCTACCAAAAAAGAAGAATTTTCAACAAAATACGTCAACTAATTTTTAACCAAATAGTTCAATTTTCAACCAAGAGGATTATTTTTCTAACAAAAAATATGAATTTTCAACCAAATAGTTGAATCTTCAACTATAAAGATAAATTTTTCACAAAAAATTAATAGTTAAATTTTCAGTAAAAAAATAATTTCCAGCCAAAAAGAAAAACAAATTTTCAACAAGATAATTAAATTTTGAACTAAAGAAATTAATTTTTAACTAAAATTATGAATCTTCAACTATAAAAATGAGTTTTTTAACAAAGAAGTTCAATTTTCGACCAAATAGTTAAGTTTTCTACCAACTTGTGAACCTTGCTACCAAATTATTGAATTGTCTACCATATTGTTAAATTTTCGAGCACAAAATAAGAATTTTCTACATAATAGTTGAATGTTTAATCCGAAAATCTACAGAGATTTTTTTTACCAGACAGTTACATTTTCACCCGAAATAGATTGAATTTCTACAAAGAGAGAACATTTTTCAGAACAATTGTTTAGTCAAGAAGAAAAAAAATTTCAATCAAATTGTAGAATTTTCAAGCCAAAAAAACTGAATGGACTCGCAACCAAAAATAGTTGGATTTTCTTATTGAGTTCTAATAATTCAGTTCTCATTTAAGTAAAAACCGAAAAAGGGGAACGTCTGTGAAGCCTGCCATAAATAAATAGGAATTTTGATAATTTATAGACCTAAGAATAATAGTAATAAAATACAAAAAGTGTGTCGGACTCCGCAACATTTCAGGCACTGAAGATATTATGAAATTGTACTATTTTGTACTAAAATTTTAACTAAATACTCATTGTTATTAACACATTTAATTTTCTAAAACTAATTTCATTAACCTTCCACGTTTATTTAATTAACAGAGGATGACCCCCTATTTATTTGTTTATTCATTTATTATTATTTCGTGAATTTATGATTATTTGTGGATCTCGGGACAGTGAGGGTACGTGGGTTAGCGTTTGCAGATAATAAGGTCGTTATGGCAGAGTCAATCGAAGATTTGTAAAGAATGTTGAGCCAACTGAAAAACATGGGCCTCAAAATTAACATAAATAAAACAAAAATGATGTTCTTTGAAGGAAAGGGTGAGAATGTATATATATATATATATATATATATATATAACCGCATACAATTCGGACTTTCGCAAGAGTGTTTCGGTTTTGATTCCTTGGGAAGCAAACCGAACTTGCCTATGACAAAGCCACCGAACGCGTCCTCGGGTTGGGGATAGAAGGTCCCTGTACCAAGGGTTTCTGCTGAATATGGTTACAATAATTAATAAGCAGTCGCGGACAATTGTCCAGGGATGGTCCCGCAGGAATAACTCCTAAGCGAAGGCGTAACAACCGTGCCGAAAGCTTAATGGCACCTGGGTGAGGTGTCTCAAACGGTGACTCTGGGATACCGGTCGACCTCTCAGAGTATCAGCCTTATCCTTGCACGCGGGGCTCTACAAGGATGGACGAACCCTTCTCCCTAGCTGCTCGTGGGAACAACAATGACAAAACCAAACATAGTTGTAGGAAGTGCGGTTCTAAACAATCGAACGCGCAGGGCTCCCGACAATGGATCGGACAACAATGCCGACTACCCTAGAATTGGGGGTGCCAATCAAGACGGAGTCAATGCGATTGACTGGCAAAATCTCATTACTTTTAAGTGGACGGATCGACTCAAGGATGACCAGCTGGAGTGCTATGATACCAGTATGGCCCCTCAACGAAAAGGTTATTGAATTGTCTACCATATTGTTAAATTTTCGAGCACAAAACAAGAATTTCCTACATTGAATGTGAATGCGACTGCATGCTCTGTGGTGCCAGAAACACCCAGAGCTCTCGGATTTTTCGCAAAAACGTCTGCGAAACCGTGCCGAGGACCTCCGGAAAAGGGGTTATATAAGCGGAGCGCCTACACAACCGCAGCCAGAACAAGACGGCAACAGAGAAAGAGAGGCGACACTGAGACCAACCTCGAACGGGCATCCAATAGAGGAAGAACGATGCTTCAAGACCCGGAGAAACGTCAACATTCTGGTTTCTCCCAAGCCCAAAGATCTGACTGAACTGGATGATGAGCTTCGTGGAGATCTTTCCGAAGAATTCGACCTCTGGACTATCAATTGTAGTGTGTACAATGCAGCGAGAACTTTGGCAGATGAAAACCGTAAAACAAAACCAACGGTTGATCATAAGACCAAAAGACGAATGCATCAACTTAGCAGAAAGATAGCCTGGGCAAGACAGTACGCGTCCCGCATTCAGAGTGTGATTGACTACATAACATGTGGCAGCACTTTCACTGCCAAGGTTCGACAGTTCGCGCGCGAACTGTGGATCCGTCATCACACAATCAACAAGTCAAAGCTACTGACCATCAGGCAGTATATTGTTGACAGAATACGAGTACTATCTAACGCTAGGAGAAGTCTAGAGCGGAGAGGGAGGTGGGTCAGAGAAAATCAACAGTTTTTGTCTGACCCATCTCGACTCTTCCAAGACCCTCCAGTTACTGTCGAACATCCGCCCAAACCAGAGGAGGTCGAAGCATTTTGGAGAGAAGTCTACGAAGTCCAACATCCACTTGAAGAAGGCTCAAAGAACATAAATAGCTTCAAGGAGCTGTGCAATTCCCTCATAACAGCTGAGGAGGAATGCCCGCCTATCACTACCGAGGAGGTGAAAAACGTATTAAGAGGCATGAAGAACTATTCCGCTCCGGGACCAGATGGTATCAAGACCTTCTGGTGGAAGAAGTTTCCTTCAACCCACCAGCATCTGGCCCGAATTTTCACCTCATACCTATAGTCGAAAGAGCCTATTCCGGGGTGCTTGGTGGAAGGGCGCACAGTACTCCTGACGGGCAACTTAACTGACCCTAAGAATTACAGGCCAATAACTTGTCTGAACACACTGTGTAAGATCTTCACAGCTATCCTAACTGATAGGATTGTTCGGACAATTAGACCTGTGCGGCGAGAGATGTATGAACAACGTGGCTCAAAGAAAGGCGTAACAGGATGTCGGAAGAACTTGCTCATCGATAGATGTGTCTGTAAAGACTCAGCATCCTATCAGCGATTTCTATCGATGGCCTGGATTGATTACCGGAAAGCTTTCGATTCAACCTCCCATAGACTTATCATATGTCTGTTGGAAAGCCTAAAGGTTCATCCACACATCGTGAGGTTCATAGAGACATGAATGCCGCTTTGGAAAACCAGATTTACTATCTCATCTGGAAAACATCGTGTGATCACCAACAGTATCACCTTTCAGAGAGGTGTGTTTTAGGGCGACACCATGAGCCCTCTCCTCTTTTGCCTCACATTATTGCCACTATCTCTCGTACTTCGCTATTTCGAAGGGTATCTCTGCGGCAAACCTGGAAACCGAAAGCATAAGGTCACTCATGTATTTTACATGGATGATCTTAAGATCTATGCTAGGAATCAAGAGAAACTACATCTAGCTCTAAAAATTGTCAAAGAGTACACTCAAGAGATTGGAATGGAGCTCGGGTTAGAGAAATGCGTCAAGGTTAATTTTAAGAAAGGAAAACTTAATGGCATCCCCGAAGATCCTGAGCTCGTTGACAGAAGCGCTATGCAACACCTTTGCGCTGGAGAGACCTATACATACCTGGGCGTGCCACAGAGCCGCATTCAGGACGTGAAATCTATAAAGGATACTCTTCGATGCAAATACAAACGTCTCATCCGACGGATATGGTCTTCCGAACTGTCGGCGAGGAACAAGGTATCTGAAACGAACATGCTGGCCGCCCCCGTAGTACTCTATTCATTTGCAGTAGTTCCATGGACAAAGGATGAGCGCAGATCCCTCGATATCGAGTCCTGAAAGGTTATGCACATGAACAAAAGCATGCAGCTTAAGGCTTCTGTTCCGCGACTTTACATCTCACGCCGCCTAGGTGGTCGTGGAATACTGAATCTTGAATGTCCTCACAACAGGATTATTCTGGGTACAGCACATATGGTCGCAAATGGACAAGACCCTCTTCTTAAAATGGTCAGGAAAGACGAAGAAGTGGGCAAAGGGGCGTTTCTATACAAAGCAGCGGAGGAGGCCGCTGAAACACTCGGCCTTGACTTCAATATTAGGGGTGAGCAAAATGCATCAAATCTTATCCATCTTGAGTACTCACTCCTGAAGGCCCGGATTAAGAAAGCACAGGAGAAAAACTTCCACGAACAGCTCCTCGACAAGAGGATGCACGGCATCTTCCACAGAAATGTGGAAGATCAGTCGATGTCGTATGAGCTAACGTTTGCTTTCTTTAGATCACCCGGATTGAAGCCGGGCACGGAGAGCTTCATTTTGGCATGTCAAGACGGTGTCATTTGCACTCTAGCATACCGTCGCAACATTTTGAGCCAAGACATTACCGATGATAGCTGCAGAGCGTGTTATGCACACCCCGAGCATCTAGGACACATACTATCTAGTTGTACAACTCATGCGGGAACGACCTACATCCAAAGGCACAATCCGGCATCAAGAGTGCTTTATTACCATCTCTGTCACTCTTACGGCAATAGCCCAAATACCGCTCCGCTAAACGCTCCTAGGGAAATATAGTCCATTGTCGAAAATGAGAAGAGCCGCATATACTGAAAATTCATATTCTAGACAATTGTTTCTGTTGCGCACTGGAGGCCTGACATAGTTCTCCTTGACTTCGAGAAACGAACCATGTTCGTTATCGAATTTTCGGCACCAGCTGAGAAAAACGTCACAGCCAAGGAGAAAGAAAAGAAAGGGAGGTATAAAGACGTTATAAGTGAGTTGCGACGGTTATACCCGGAATATTCTGGTAAGCTAATCGTCTTGATCTTCAGCGCTCTTGGAGGTGCCAAGGTTTCACTGGTTAATAGCCTGAAAAGCATCCCTGCGTGTCAACAAAATGCTGAGACACTTGCAGGGAAAATGCAGAAGGCGGTCGTCCTTGTGTCGCTCCGTGTCCTCAGAGTGCACGAGACTTTTGCCGGATCATCGTATTGAGTTCGTCGCAGAGTGTAACCACCTATCTCACGGTCGTGAGATAGGAAAAATACAATTTTTCGTCCAAAAAACTCGTTTATACTTCTAATGTTAGATATTATTGGTAAGCAATGAAAAAAATTGATTAAATTTCTAGAAAAAAAAATTTTTTTAAGTAATGCACATTTAATCCAGCGTAATCTACATAGGATCTAGCTTAAAATACTTGTACTTCAATTAAGTTAGGCTATCCAAGTAATTAACTTGTAATCAAAAGTAATGTATATGATTATTAGCAATTTACATAGATAATCCAAATAGTTTTCAACTGCTTTGTTGAAAATGTTACTTTTTTTTTTGAAAATTAATTTTCTCAACTGAAAATTTGACTATTCCAATTTTGGTTGAAAATTGATATTTTCTAGATGGAAAGTAATGTATTTTGTTGAAGGTTCATGTTTTCAGGTTGTAAATTCAACTATTTCGGTAGAAAATTTAACTATATTTTCAAAAATACTTTTTTTTTGTGATTAAAAATTTACTTTTTAACTGAAAATATTTTCATTTCTTATTTAGTTGAAAATTCGTAATTTTCAGTTAAAAATTCAACCAATTGGTCCAAAGTTGAACTACTTTGTTAAAAATTCACTTTTCTGGTTAAAGATTCTTGTTTTGAGTCGAAAATTTGTTTTCTGGATCAAACTTAATTTTTTAAACTGAAAATTCAACCATTTTATTTTTCTTGAAAATGGGTCTTGTTAGGTCAAAATTCTTTTTTTTTTTTTTATTTTTTTTGTAGAAGAAAATGGTATTTATAATATCTGGAATTTATAGGGTATTTACATTAGTTCTTGCTCTAATCATCATATAAATTTGACTTTGGTCGCAGGCTTTTTCTTCTAATATAACTTTTTGATTAAATTTTCCAGATTTTCGTAATCGTGAATAGAGACTGAAAAACTTTTTTTGGTTCAACATTTAACTACTTAGTTTTTGGTTGACGATTCATCATTTTAGTTAAAAAATTATTCTTTTTTTTCACAATTTACCTATTTTTTAAACATTTTTTCGAATTATTCTTTAAACTATTTAAACTATTTCATGTTTGGTTGAACATTTATCTTCTTCAGTTGAAAATTCAAGTGTTTGAAGATTTTTGTATTTTGTTGAAACTTTGTCTTTTGCGATAGAATATTTAACTTCTTGGTAACTAATTCACCTTTTTGGTTAAATATTCAATTATTAAGTTGAAAATTCCATTACAAATTAAAATATTTCGTTGAAAATTCATGTATTTTATTAAAAATTATTCTTTTTTGGTAAAAATTGATTCCTTTTGGTTGAAATTTAATTTGTTTACCTAAAAATTCAACTAAATTTAGCGTCGATTTTTTTTTATAGAAAATTTAACCTTTTTGGTAGAAAATTAATTTTTTTGTTGAAAATTAAACTATTTCATTGAAAATTCATTTTATCTACTTAAGAACTTCTTTCTCTAATTGAAAATTAAACTATTCTATTTTTTGTTGAAAATTATCTTTTTCAGTTGAAAATTCATCTATTTTGTTGAAAATTAGTCTTTTTTTTTGTTTGTTCAAAATTCAACTATTAGGTTGTAAATGCCATTAAAAATTAAAATATTTCGTTGGAAATTGATGTATTTTGTTAAAATTCTTTAGAAAACTTTTAAAAATATTAAAATCAATTGAATATTCATTGCAATTTTTTTTAATCCCCAAAATATTTCAGCCCTTTGAAATTTTTTGAAATACTTCAAAACTTTTAAAGGCTCTTAAAAAGGCCCTGGAATCTTCTAAAATACTTTAAAATCACTTGAACTTATTGAAATTTAGAACAAAATACCTTAAGATATTTCAAATTATTAAAAAAAAATTCAATTCCTTAAAATATTTTAATGTTTTTAAAAAATTCTCAGAATTGTTATAAATATCCAAAATTCTTTGAAATATTTTTATATTTCATTATATTTTTCAAATCTTTTGAAATATTTTGAAATGCGTTGAAAGTTTTTGAAGGTCTTGAAAACGACTTGCAATCTTTTAAAAAACCTTAAAATATTTTTAATCCTTTAAAATCCGATCAAGTTACTGAAATCAATGAAAAATTCCTTAGAATTTTTTCAAATAACCTAAAATATTTGAAATCCTTTAAAATCTTTTGCAGTCCCTTGAAATTTGTTAAAGCTCTTGGAAATGACTTGGAATCTTTTAACTCACCCATAAATATTTAAAGTTCTTGGAAACGACATAACATCACTGAAATAAACTGAAAATTCCTCTGAATCTTTCAAAATGCCCTAAAATATTTCAAATCCTTTGAAATCTTTTGAAATCGGTTGACATTTTTTTAATACTTTGAAATTTTTTTAATCTCTTAAAAATTTTTTGGCTTTTTTTAAAATACACCTTATACATTACAAATCCTGTTAAATCACTTCAAATTATTGAAATCTATTAAAAATACCTTAACACGTTTGAAATAATTTAAAATGTTTAAAAATGCTTTGCAATCTTTCAAAACCATTGGAATATTTTATAATATCCTAAAATTGAATAGGTCCTATAAAATCATTCCATATTTTCCGAAATACTAGGAAATTATTTAAAACCTCATGAGAATCTGTTTAAATCCTTTAAAATCATTACTTTGAAATCTCATCAAATTCCTTGAAATTTTTGGAAGCTCTTTAAAATTCATTCGAAGTTTTTAAAATACCATCAGATCTTAGAAATCCTTTGGAATACCTTCAAATTATTGAATTCTATTAAAAATTCCTTGAAATCTTCAAAAACCCACAAAGAATATTTCAAACCCTCTAAATATTTTGAAAACTCTTGAAAGTTCCTTGGAATTTTAAAAAATACCATAAAATCTTTGAATCCTTTGGAATCCCTTCAAATAATTGAAATCTAAAAAAAAATTCATAATAATCTGTTAAAATGTCCTAAAATATTTCAAAAAAATTCAAGAATATTTAGAAACAGGTATAGACCTCAATTCAAGAGTGGTCAACCAATGGGTGAATTTATTGAAATAAAAGTTACTAAAGCGATCTTTTCATTTCAAAAAATGAGTATATTGACTGCCTTTTGCAATGTTTTGTTTTCAAAATACATAACTTTTGCCTGACTTTCCCTGACCTACAAAATTCCCGAACTTTTCCCTGATTTCCATATTTTCCCTGATCATCGGCCACCCTGCTATAATACTACTTTATTTTTAGAGAATGCATCAAAATTTATTTTTAAATAATTTAAATTAATTTTCCTTTTCTTAGTTTAAACTATATCTCAAAGTATCGCTTTTGAACCCAAAATTGGACCGCAAATTACCCACTTGAGTATCAATTTATGCCTCGAATGACGGGCAGTTAAATTTCGGAAATAATTTTTTTTTAAATAATTATTTGGATTGATGAGTATGTTTTGAAAGGTTAATAGCAAAGTCTCTCAAGGAATCAAAGCCTATAAATTATTTAAAATTCTAACCAATTCCGCGGCATCTAGGCTCAGGTAAGTGATATAAAGCAGGCTCTGAATATTTGACACTTTGTTTTTGACCATTCAAAACAAATATCTTAATGCAATTAATTATTTTCACATGAGAATTAATTATTTTCGAAATATTATATTATACATATGAGGGGTCATCCATAACCTGCATTACCAATTTGAGGAGGGGGGGAGGGGTCACGCTAAAATCT
Organism: Andricus curvator; assembly: GCA_932195095.1. Taxonomy (NCBI): domain Eukaryota; kingdom Metazoa; phylum Arthropoda; class Insecta; order Hymenoptera; family Cynipidae; genus Andricus; species Andricus curvator. The sequence goes on from CAKNYM010044139.1 coordinate 82,781, forward strand.
ACGGTTGTAAGAGGGGGTAGGAGGGTCCGGTTGAAGTAACGTTATGAACTTATATAACATTTAGTACGTTTCCTGATGATAATTAAAAGAATTTTTCTTTTCTTCTCGATTTTTTAGGAACTTACCCCTTTCTCTCGGTTTTTTGTTCAAATGCGAACTAAATTGATAGAACCCAACAAGATATATCAACTACTTTTAGTTAGAAAGTCTACTATTATATTCTGGGTTCAGAATTCATCTCGTTTCGTTGAAAATTCTAGTATTTGGTTGAAAATTTTTTTATTTTGTTGAAAATGCAACTATTTTGTTATAAAGTCATCTTTTTTCGTCAGAAATTCAGCTAATTGTTTGAAACTGGAACTACTTTGCTAAAAATCCCTTTTTTTATGAAGATCCATCTCTTTGGTTAAAAATTTAACTATTCCATTGTTAGAAAATTAAACTTCTGGGTTAATGAATTATCTTTTGGGAGGAACTCCTTTGTTGAAAATTAATTTTTTGTAAGATTTATCATCTTAGTTAAAAATTCCTCTTTTTGGTTGAAAATGTAACTATTTTGTTGAAAATTTAGTGTTTTTTTTTTTTTTTGGTTAAGAATTAATTTTTTTAAATAATGTAACTATTTCATTTTTTTTTTGAAAATTTATATTTTTTTTGTAAAAATATATCTTTTCTATTTGAAAATTCATGTGTTTTTTACAAATTCTTCTTTTTTAGTCGAAAGTCAATCTTCTTGGTTGAAACTTCATTCTTTTTTATTCAAAATGCTAACATTCTAAATTAATCTGGTTTGGTTGGCGTTGCAGAAGTTTGGTAGAAAATTAAACTAATCGGTAGAAAGTTAAAATATTATTGTTTAAAATGAACTTTTTTGTCAAAATTTCATATTTTTCGTTTAAATTGATCTATTTGGTTAAAACTTAAAAATATCGTAATAAAGATGTAATTTTTTGGTAGAAAATTCACTTTAAAAAAACAACATATTTTTGGTTTGAAAATTCAACCGTTTTGTAGATAATTCATCCTTTTGGCTTTAAAATTCAACAATTATGTTAAAAATTGATGTATTTAGTCGAAAATTCGTGTTTTTTTGGTAGAACAATAATCTTCGTTCTGGAGAATTCATTTTTCTGGTTGAAAATTTAACTGTTTGTTTGAAAATTCATCTTTTTTTGTCGAAAATTCAATTACTTGGTTGAAAGTTGAGCTTGTTTAAAAAAGTGTTTGTTAATTTTTCAATTAAATTGTTTGGATTTGATTTCATTAGGGTTGATATGAGAAATATGAACTAAAACATTATTAAAAATTTATATTTTTCAAAGATTTATTTCTCTGATTCAATATTTCACTTTTTTGTTGAAAATTGGTTTTTTTTTGTTAAAAATTCTAGTATAAATTGATAATTTTATTATTGCGTTGAAAATTCAAATATTTCGTTAAAAAGTAATCTTTTTGGTCAGAAATTCAGCTACTTAATTACAAGTTCAACTACTCGGTTACAAATTAATTTTTTGTTTGAAGATTCATCTCTTTGGTTGAAAATTTAACTATTCCATTTTTGGAAAATTAATCTTCTGGGTTAAAAATCATCTTTAGGGTTAATCTCTTTTGTCAAAAATTCATTTTTGTAAAGATTTATTATTTTAGTTAAAGAATTATCTCCTTGGAGAAAAATATAACTATTTTGTTGATAATTCTTTTTTTGTTGTTGTTGAGAATTAATTTTTTAACTAGCAAATGTATTGTCTGTACGTATGGTGTTTTTTTAAACTTCAGCCATCAAAATATCTCAAAAATACGCATCCTATGAAAAAAATATTCGTGATAAAAACTTGATATTTTCGAGGGGGAGAAGCGACTTTGAAAAATTCCCCCCCCCCATGAGGAGTATGATATTTCGATGACATGTTAAAAAAAACACCCTGTATTTAATCTCTCCTTTTTACAGGTGTTAAGGAGCCTGCACTGTACATATATGTGTGTACATTTCATCATTAATCTAACATAACCACTGCTTATATTCTAGTTTGGCATTGTCCTGTTCCCTTGATTTCTCTTAATTCTTCCAATTTCTTCATCCACGTCACGCCCTGCATATTACCATCCAAAATCCATCTTTACACACTCATCCACACTCAACTGTCCATCTTCCTCTCCTTTACACCTCTCTTATACATGTGTCTATATGACTTCATTTCGTATCCACATACTCTACACAGATACTCCTCTTCATCCATCCGATATCTACAACCTCTCACTCCTTCGCCCATTCTAAACCGTACCACCCTACTCCATTGATTTTACTTTTTTATTTGTTGCAAATATTCTGGTTCCGTCACCACTTTGAAGATCATATACTATCTATTGTACTTCGAATCCATGAAATTTCTCCATCTCACTTCCACTTTTCTTACTAATAGCTCTAACTCTATGTCCTGCCTCTTCAGCACCCCTTCTCGTATATCACAAACCTTCTTTATTTTTCTTCCTTTCTTCCTACAATTCCGAATTTCCCAAATTGCCCCTCGTCTCCTTGTTCAGAATATTGCGCAAGCATACTTGTGCTATTCTTCTCCCCTCTCCCCTTCCTAGCTTCTTTTCAAACCTCCAGGCTCCCTTAATTTGTCTAGTTAACATTTTTCCCCCTCCATATTCTTCCCTTAACATGTATCCTGGGCAACTCCAACTAACCCCCATTACCCATCTCAGAAATCTCTCATGCATGCTTTCCACTTTCCTATGCTCTTTCTATCCCCAGACATCCACTTCATAATACTAGACGGCCCAAAACAACGAATCAAACAATCAAACCCTCATCCTCCAATCATCATTAAACCTTCTCTTTCCTATACTCCATACTTGGCCCATTACTTTACTAGCACATTCGATTCTTTTCCCCATCTACGCCTCGTTTCCCTTTCCTTCCCTAAACCAAAAACCTAGTTAACAAAACTCCTCCACAATTTCCACTGTTTGTCCGTTCATCTTGCAAAAGTAATCTATTTTGGTATGTCTACTTCTGTAGCACACCACCTTGATCTCCTCTATGTTCACCGCCAAGCCTTTTGCTCCCACATACTCTTCGAAAATTATCATCATTAGGTTCATCCCTTTCTCATCGTCTGCTGACAGAACTACGTCGTCCGTGTATGCTAGACAGTATAGTTTATTACCCAAAACCGTCCCCCTTTCCCTTTATCCTTTAGCTTCTCCTCTAAGTGTGTTAGCCAGAGGCAAAATAGTTTAGAGATCAAACAGTGGGGTTTCCGAACGACAAGGGGGAAGAAAAGTGAAGAGGATGTGTGAAAGAAGGGAAGAGAAAAACGTGAAAATAGCTTTCTGGAAAGTGTCAGGCTTGAAGAAAAAGAATACAAGATTTTGGGGGGAGTTAAAAAAGTGGGATGTGATTATGATGAGTGAAACCTGGACGGATGAGAAGGACTGGAAGGGGATAAAAAGTTTGTTACCGAAAGGTTATGTGTAGATAAAGAAAAAAGCAAGAAAGGAACACGTTAAAGAGAGAGAAATGGGCAGCATGGTCTCAGGGGTGAAAAAAAATTGGCAGTATGAGGGAGAAAAGAGGGGGCCAGGGAGGAAAAGAATGGAATAATGTTAAGAAGAACTAAAGTTCGAAAATTCAAAATAGCGGTGGGCTGTGTATATAGAAGAAGAGGGAGAGAGGAAGGTTGAAGAGTAATAAGGAGGTGGATGGAGGAAAAGAAGGATTAGTTGGTTTTGATAGGAGTTGACTTAAATGTTTGGACTGGAGAACAAGGGGGAGGGATTTGGGGTGAAGAAAAGAAGGCCTATGTGAGAAGCTACAAACATAGAAAGACGGGCCCGGAGGGAAGAAGGTTACTAGACATGATAGGAGAAACAGGATGGTTTATATGTAATGGAAATATGAAAGAAGATGAGGAAGAAGAAATCAGATTTATAGGTAAGGGAGAAACAGTAATAGAAGGAAAGAATAAGGAAAGAAAGAATAAGGAATATGATAGGGAGTTTTAAGGTAGGGAATGAGATAAGTCTCGAAAAATTCCCGGAAATAGCTACATTGAAAGGTGGCGTCCGTAAGTTCGGAAAAAATGTAAAAGAAAAATGTTAGGTATGAAAAAGAGGAGGAAGTAAACTCGTTAATTGAAAGGCTGAGGGTTGATCAAGAAGGTAAGGGATAAGATAGGTATAAAAGAAGAAAGCGAAAGGGGAAAGAGAGGCTTTTGGAACGAGGGGTGAAGGCAGAGTAAAGAGAAAATGAAAAAGTATGTAAGAAAATAAAGGAAAGGGGAAATGGAGAAGGGGGAGAACAACAGGAGAATAGGAGAACATGAGAACATGAGAGGATGCTGGAAAGGAAAAGGCAAAGGAGAGAGGAGAAATGCAAGGAAGAAGTAGAAAAAGTCATCAAAGAAGGTAGGGTTTGGGATGTGATATATAGGGAAAGAGAAGGAAGGAAGGGCGTGAATGAAGAAGTGGAAATGGGTGACTGGACGAATTATTTCAAGGGTCTATTAGGAGGAGAGCAAAATAAAATCAAGGCGGAAAATAGAAGGACTGTCCAAGGATAAATGGAGGGAGCGAACGAAATAACAAGAGAAGAAGTGGATGAGGTAATAGATAGACTAAAAAGAAAAAAGGCTGCAGGGGATATTGGCATGGAGAACGAAGCGACGATGTATTGGGGAGAAGGGCTTAGAGAAGTGATGTGGAAGATCAGCAACAAGGTCTGTGAAGGAGAAAGGGGGGAGGGCAAGAAGGTAGAGGAGTGCAGAGGGATGACTCTCATGCCAGTGTGCTATAAAATATATGTAAAAGTTCTAAAAAAAAGGTTAGAGAGTCAGATAGAAGAAAAAGAAAGTATCTCACATAATCAGACGCGATTTAGAAAAGGGAAGGGGACTATAGATAACATTTACGCACTCAACTAATTGGTTAGCAGAAATTTAGGGAGAAAGAGAGGGAAATTAGTCGCATTGTTCGTAGATTTTAAAGCAGCTTTTGACTCAGTAAACAGAAAAGTGCTATTGCAGGCAATACAAAAGAGGGGAATAGGGGAAAGGTTGATGGAGAGGATGAAGGAAATTTTTACAGAAACCAGGATTAGAGTAAAGATAGGACAAAAAAAAGGGAAGGTATTCAGGACAGGGAGAAAGTAAAAAATAGCCTAAAATAGTAGCATACTTTATGGACGATCCCTAAGGAAAATTACAAAATTTAAATAAAAGTCGATTTTTTCAGATTATTCGAAATGGAAAGAAATATATAACATTATATTAATAAAATTGAACAAAAAAGGATTAAATTAGATAGGTTTGGGAAAAAATACGATAAAAGTCGATTTCACTTTAAAAAATGTAGAATTCCATAAATAGAATAAAATGTGATTCAGATTTTTACATCTATCATGTCGACAAAAAATGTAAAAAATTTTATCTCCATTCAAGGATAAAATAAATCAACTTCAAAAACATGGAATGGACTGTCATAAAAAAAGTAATATAGAATCGAAAACTATTCGAGACTTCGCGACAAAAGATCTAAAAAAATCGACTTTTATTTAAATTTTTCAATCTTCTTATAAATTGTATTTAATTTGATATGTTTTGATTATCGTGACTATTACTAAATGTTTTTGATTCAAAAGAGGATAAATTCATTGCAATACTTTATTACCAGTGGTGTAGTCCTAAAAAAAAGTGGCCTGGCGATACTTTCCATAGACTACGTTACCAGTTTTACAGGAGGGGGGGGGGGCTGAAAACTAAGGTTGGTAGCAAGAAGGGGCAGAGGTTATAAGTGAAAATAACATTTAGAACTTAAACCCAATAAGAAAATCCAACTATAATTTTAGGTAAAAGTTCTTTTTTGAACTGAAACTTCCTTTGGGACGGGAGTGAATTAAAAAAAACGACCGCACGAACGAACGGATTCAAGATTTCTCTATCTCTCTCTTACAAGTTACCTCGAAGTATACTTTCTATAGTCTATACCTTCTCTCTCTATTCGCGTCTTCCTTTTGCGCGACGATTCGCAATTGCTCTAAAGACTCCTCTTCGATATCCCCACTACTGCCACGCTGATCAAAGCATGTATATGTTCTCTCTCTCGCTTTTTCTCTGCACTCTCTTACCGTGCGATCTCCTCTAAACTCATGATGATTCCTCACAAAAAATTTCAAAGTTAATCCATCGAAATTTCACATTTGCTGTTTGGCCCCACTGCCACATACTGATTTTTTTTATTTAAAAAGGCTGCTACAGTTGGAATTCAATTTTGGCTTGGTTTCGGTTCTGATCTTCGGCTCCAATTGAGGCACTCCGAACGTAAACCGTGTCGCAATGTTGCGCAACGTGACGCAGTTATCCAGCTAGGCCGTTAGAGTACTGCGCTTTATCGCTATGCTACTGTTTCGTCATGCACGACTGACTACGGCACATCCCAAATTTTTTGTTCGTAATACATCTCTTCTAGTCAAAAATTCTATTATTTAGTTAAAAATTTAATTATTTTCTTGAAAATGCAACTACATATTAAAAAGACACCTTTTTCATCAAAAATTCAACTACTTTGTTAAAAATTATATTTTTTAGTTAAAGGTTAATCTCTTTGGTAGAAAATGTAACTATTTTAATCAAAATTCGTTTCAGGTTTGGTCGAAAATAAATTTGCTAAACTGACAATTAAACTATTTAATTTCTGGGTAAGAATTTATCTTCTTCAGTTGAAAATTTAAATCTTTGGTTAAAAATGTATCTTTTGTAGTTGAAAGTTCAACTTTTTGGTTGAAAATTCATGTATTTGTGGAAAATTTGTCTTCCTTGGTACAAATTTAATCTTCTTGGTAGAAAATGTATCCATCCTTTTTGGTAAAAAATGCAATTGCTTGGTTGAAATATCAACTGTTAACATGCTTCGTTGAGAATTCATTTTTTTTGTTGAAAATGGATTTTTTAATTGAAAATTTATAATTACAGTGAAAAATTCAACTATTTGGTTTTAAATGAATTTTTTTATGTAAAAATTTTACTGTTTTGTAGAAAATTCAACTTTTTGATTTTAAAATTCAACACTTCGTTAGAAAATTAAACTACTTGGTGGCAAATTAAACTTTTGGGTGAAAAATCATATTTTTGTGTTGATAATTCGTCTTTTTGGCTTTAAAATTGAATAATGTTATTGAAAATGCATGCATTTTGTTCAAAATTCACCTTTTTTGGTGAAACATTAATCTCCTTGGTCGAAAAGTCATCTTTTTGGTTGAAAATTTAACAATTTTGTAGAAAATTCTTTTTTAGTTTGTTGAAAGTTATTTTTTTATCAGAGTTTGTACGTGAAAATTTAATTATTCTATTTTTGATTGAAACTTTATGCTGTATATTGTATAAGTTAAAACATCAACTATTTGGTAGACAATTCTTCTATTTTGTTAAAAACTCGTCTTTTTGGGTATAGAATTAATCTTGTTTTTGAAAATTCAACGTTATGGTTAATAATTCAAATATTTGGTAGAAAATTCATATATTTTGTTAAAAAGTCATCTTTTTAGGGAGAAAATTATTCTTGCTTGTTGTGAGGTCAAATTTTTAGTTGAAAATTCAACAATCTAGTTAAAAATTCCTTTTTTTTATAAAAACTCATTTTTATTATTGAAAAGGCTACTATTGTATTTTCGGTTCGGAATTCATCTCGTTTGGTTAAAAATTCTATGATTTGGTTGAAAATGTTATTATTTTGTTGAAAAAGCTACTATGTTGTTAAAAAGTCATCTTTTTTATTAAAAAATCAACTACTTTGTTGAAAATTTACTTTTTTTATTCAAAAACCTATTCCTTTGGTTGAAAACTTAACTATTTCGATGAAAACTCATTTCATGTTTGGTTAAAAATAAATTTTCTAAACTGACAATCAAAATATTCCATTTTTAGTTAAGAATCTATATTTTTAAGTTGAAAATTTAATCATTAGTTGAAAACTTATGTTTTTTAATTGAAAATTCAACTTTTTGGTTGAAAATTCTTTCTTGGAAGAAATTTAATTTGCTTGGTATAAAATTTATCCTTTTTGGGTAAAGTTGAAATTATTTGCTTGAAATGTCAACTGTTACATGCTTTGTTGAGAATTCATGTTTTTTGGTAGAAATTTCGATTGCATAACTTGAAATTTAACTATTTTGTAAAATTTTTTTGTTTTTATTAAGAATTTATAATTATAGTTGAGAATTCCACTACTTACATTCAAATGAACTTTTATGTTAAAAATTCTACAGTTTTGTGAAAAAACTCATAATATGGCTTGAAAATGCAGCAATTTGGTAGAAAATAAAAGTTTTTGGTTAAAAAATCATATATTTGGGTTGAAAGTTTAATTTTCTTTGTAGATAATTCGGCTTTAAAATTGATTAATTTTGTTGAAAATTCATGTATTTTATTCAAAATTCATCTTTTTGGTAGAACAGTAATCTTCTTGGTCAAAAATTCATCTTTTTGGTGGAAAATTTAACAACTTTGTTAAAAATTCATTTTTTTTGTCTGAAAATTTATTGAGAAAAAAGCTCACAGGGCTATAAAGCACCTTTAGGAGCTGAACAGAATATACACATAAAATAATACCCTGGTTAAAATAGAAATGTACATCTAACGACATTAATCGGTTATAAAAAAAAAGCAAGTAAGTTCATGTAAGTATATGCTGCAAGAAATCACCCAAATCCTATATTAATATAAGACCTAAGCATCCTCCCACAGCACACACCCACATGAACTCTTGGCACTCTTGGTAAACTTATCTTAAGATATAGGTAGACAATTGAAAAAAAAATAACATCAGCACACCTCATGATATAACAACATAATTGAATAAAAAATAATACTAAAGGAACTGTATATAATAAAAATAGAAAACAAGATTAAGGCTAAGTCCACAGAGTTATATTCAATAGAGGTGTACCCATAGATTTTAGAAATTCAGAGAACATATTTTTAAATGAAAATACTGTGGGCGCATTACGAATATCACTCGGAAGTTTATTTCAAAGCCGTCTCCCTCTAATTACAAAAGATTTTATTTAATATTTTATAATATTTTTTATAATATTTTGTATTTGGGATACGATGGAAATTCGTTTTTGCTTCCTCATAGAGGAAGCTTTGTAATGGTAACATTTTCCAAAATTTTTAAACTCATTTACCTGAACCTTTCCCAATTTAGAAATGTCTAATACAATGTTCTAAGCAAATGTCCGGATATGTGTGTGGATATGTGGATGTGTGTGTGGATGTGTGGATGTCACACTTTTTTGTGAAAACGATAACTTGAAAGCGGTTACAGATGAATTGATGAAATTTGGAGGACTCATTTTCCCGACTAATATCTTGAAACTGACGAAAGGATTTCCAAAAATATTTGTTGCGTTTTTTTTAGCACTCAATAATATTTAAAAAATCGGTTTTTTATAGTAAAACTTTTTTCATTAACATAATTCAAAGTTGATGCAACAATATAAAAGATTCCTTGATTTGAAACGAATCGATTGACCTATCATATCAATATATTTTATTAAAGCGTAGGGAAGTTATGGTAATTTATATATTTTGAAAATCGGTTTTTTATAGTAAAACTTTTTTCATCAACATAATTCAAAGTTGAGGCAGAAATATGAAAGATTCCTTGGTTCGAGAAAAATCGATTGACCTATAATATCAATATATTTTATCAAAGCGTAGGGAAGTTGTGGTAATTTATATAGTTTGAAAATCGGTTTTTTATAGTAAAACTTTTTTCATTAACATAATTCAAAGTTGATGCAAGAACAAAAAAGATGTGTTGATTCGAGACGAATCGATCGACCTGTAATAATAATGCACTTTATCAAAGCGTAGGGAAGTTATGGTAATTTATATTTTTTGAAAATCTGTTTTTTATATTAAAAAATTTTTCAATAACAGAATTCAAAGTTGATGCAAGAATATAAAAGATTCTTTGGTTCGAGACGAATCGATTGACCTACAATAATAATACATTTTATTAAAGAGTAGGGAAGTTGTGGTAATTTATATAGTTTGAAAATCGGTTTTTTATAGTAAAACTTTTTTCATTAACATAATTCAAAGTTGATGCAAGAACAAAAAAGATGTGTTGATTCGAGACGAATCGATCGACCTCTAATAATAATGCACTTTATCAAAGCGTAGGGAAGTTATGGTAATTTATATTTTTTGAAAATCTGTTTTTTATATTAAAAAATTTTTCAATAACAGAATTCAAAGTTGATGCAAGAATATAAAAGATTCTTTGGTTCGAGACGAATCGATTGACCTACAATATTAATACATTTTATTAAAGAGTAGGGAAGTTATGGTATTTTATATATTTTTAAAATCGATTCTTATAGTAAAAATGCTCTCATTCTCATAATTTGAAGTTGACGCGAGAATAGAAAAGTTGTATTGATTCAAGACGAATCGATTGATCTATAACATTGATACATTTTATTGAAGAGTAAGGAAGCTATGGTAATGCATAATATTTGAAAACACGGTTTTTTATAGTAAAATTTTTTTCACTAACATAATTCAAAATTTATGCAAGAACGAAAAAAATTCCTTGATTCGAGGCAATTAGATTGATCTATAATATTAATGCACTTTATTGAAGATTAAGGAAGTTATACTCATTTATAATAGTTATGAATAGTCATAAGAATATTTTGTTCGTCATTTTGCGTACTACTAATAACCGTACATAGAATTTTCAAATCTTCAAAAAAAGTGGTCTCAAAAATTTTCAAAATGTGCTCACTTTTTGGATTTTCATCCAAAATAGCTGGTTAACGAACTCGTTCTCTATTTTTCGGCCATAAAAAAGTGTGCCAAAGCTCAATCAAATCTGATCATTTTTTCGAAAGTTATCGTGGCTACAGACAGACAGACAGACAGACATACTACAGACTACAGACAGACACCTTCGTAAAAATCGTTTTTTCTGACTCAGGAGGTCTCAAAACGTGGAGATTTGATGAAAACCGACTATGTCAAATTTTACATAAAACCAATACCTTCTCATTAGAATGAGAATGTAAAAATAATTCTGACAATTTTTGTAAAGAAATCATAAAGCTGGGAAAGGGATAGGGTGCGACAGAACTTTCCACTTCCCTTTTCCAGCTCGAAAAATTATCATTTCGAATACAAAATTTGATTTGTCTGATTTGTCTTGGTATTCAGAAAAATTTTTGCATTATTTTGTAATTTTATATTTTTTGTACATTTATATTTTTAAATTGATCAAAATGAACACTTTGGTTTATCTATTATTGAAAAAAATAACTAATGCTTTCTTCATGAGGAAGCAAATACATTTGCTAACGGGAAGCAAAGTGCTCGTGAAATGAGCACCATATAATTATAAATACAAAAAAAGTGGAAACACTCGAGATCGAATTCACAGCTAGTTTTTTTTTTATAGAACAATAATCTTTTTTGTCGAAAATGCATATTTTTGGTTGAAAATTTAACAACATTGTTGAAAATTCATTTTTTGTTTTTGAAATTTTTTTTTGTCTGAAAATTTAACTATTCCATGTTTGGTTAAAACTTTATTTTGTATTTTGGATACGATGGAAATTCGTTTTTTTTTTGTATAGAACATTAATCTTCTTTGTCGAAAAATTATATTTTTGGTTGAAAATTTAGCAACTTTGTTGAAAATTCATTTCTTGTTTTTGAAATTTTTCTATCTTTATATCTTTTCTAACTTTTATACCATGAAAGATGAATTTTCAACAAAAGAGTAAAGTTTGTAAGCTAAAAAATCGCATGTTTTAAGAAACAGTGGACTTTTAAATCGGAAAAGATCAAATTTTTACAAAAAGGATCATTTTCAATTAAGAAAGATGAATTATTAATAAGATAGTTGAATTCTCAATCAAAAAGTTGAATTTCAACAAACAATAATAATTTCCTACTAAAAAAAGAAGACTTCTCAATAGAATTTATGAATTTTCTACCAAATAGTTGAATTTCCTACCAAATCGGTGAATTCTCAACTAAAAAGTTGAATTTTCAACCAACGAGATTAATTTTCTACCCAAAAAGACAACTTTTTAATAAAATACATGAATTTTCCACCAAACAGTTAAATTTTTAACTCATACAATATACAGGATAAAGTTTTAACCAAACATGGAATATTTAAATTTTCAGACAACTAAAGATTTCAAAAACAAAAAACTTTTTTGATGAAAATTCAACTGTATTCTAAGAAATTTGCTTTTTTCCTGTGTTGAAAATTTGCATATGGGATTAAATTTTAATCCTTTTCGTTTGGAAATTTGACGGTTTTATTGAAAATGCATCTTTTTATGCTGAAAATTCAACCCTTTGATTAGAAATACAACTTTTTTGTGAAAAATGTAATTATTTTCGGAAAATTTAACTATTTTTTTAAGTCATCATTTTTGGTCGAAAATTCAACTATGCTGTTAAGCATTTATTCTTTTGGACTGAAAATTCATCTTTTATGGTTGAGAAGTCATCCTTCTTTCTCAAAAGTTTATCTCTCTGGTTTGAAAAGTAATTTTTTGTTGTTAAAAATTCAGCTGTCTTTGAAAAAATTCGGCTGGAAAATTTTACCATTTAATTAAATTTTTAACTATTTTTTGTAAGACTTGTCTCTTTTGCTCGACAGTTCATCTATTTAGTCCGTAATCCAACTGTTTGGTTGAAAATTAATTTTTTTCTTGAAAATTCGTCTTTTTGTGTCGAAAATCTATCTCTTTGGGTAGAAAATCTTTTTTAGTTGAAAATTCAACTATTTTTTTCGAAATGTAATATATTTCGGCTTGAAATCTTAGGAATTTAAAGTGTTTCGTATCGAATTCAATATTTTATCTACACTAATTTTATTTAAAATAATTTATAAACGTTATATATATATATATATATATATATATATATATA
>CAKNYM010044140.1:0-36314 GCA_932195095.1 Andricus curvator
TATAAGAATAATAGTTATTGACAATACATAAAGGGGCCGAAGGGAATGAAGGAAGCCTCAAGTGGAGAGGGAAAGAAGGATCGGAGGGGAAAGGTCCCTGGCACTGATCCGAGCCCGCAACTTCAGAAATGCCCCCTGTGGATTTCGACCATAGACCGCAACTCGTGTGCAGCGTGATCAATACGATCATCTTGTTTTCACTCATTTCGGCCATCCACGGAAGAGCAAATGACCCATCGCGGAGGGCCAACCTGATTAGTTACCGTTGGCGTGTTTATTTAAAATGAATAAATGTGTAAGTCAAATTTTCACAACAAATAATTAATGTAAAGTGCATAAGAATATTAGGAATTATTGTAAATTCATATTTAAGGTTAAAAATATATTCCTTCCTTTAAAAATTAAAATCTATCATTTATTTTTAGGGAAAAAATCTAATAAATAATTTAAATTTTACTTTACAAGTCCTTCTTGTGAGCAAAGTATAATTTTTAATAACTTTACTCTTATTACTAGCTGTTTAAAATTGCTTTGCACATTTAATCATTTCAAATAAGCGCGCCAACCTCAACCAATCCAGTTGTCGACGCGATGGATGCAGTGTGAATGGATACGAGAGTTGGGAGCACCATGGTTCAGAGCAATTTCGGAGTGAGTGAATGTTATTCAGCCGTTCAGCGTCACATTTGCTGTTGATTGAACTTAAACATATTTTTAACAAATTTAAACTGCTTTTTGATATTTCGAATATGCGTGGAGAGTGAAGTGCATAAGAGAGAATATGATTTAAAGTGAATTAAGTTTATTCTTTTGAATTTTCAAAGTGAAATTTGATGCTTCCAAGGGATTTAGGATAAGGCGTAACTGCACGTTCAGCTTTCAATTTGTTGTCACCGTGTGGTTTCAAACTGAAAAAGTGCAAAAAATTTCAGCATGCAGAAAGTAACTATACTGGTTTCTGAATTCACTCCAATGTTTGAAATCTTACAATTCAGTGTGACACCGTGCCGTGTCCTTAGCCTTTCGTGCTCCAAAAAATATATTGTGAATGTGCACTGTTTTTGCATATCAAATTATGTCTCATACACCTCACTCTCCACAAAGAATAAAAAATGATTTCAGAATTCATGTATTTAATATAAATTTTCAGGTTTTATAGGTTCTACTTAATTTTATAATTTCCAGTCTCTTGTAAGAGATAGAGACTAGAATAAGTAGGAAAAGTACAACAAATATAGATAATGTAGGATAATCAAATCGACCCCTTAAAATGGCCAGGTGGACTGTACGAGGAGATCAAGTCGACTATCTGATATGACCAAATCGACCTTCTATGATGAGCGATTCGACCCTTTATAATGATCAGTTCCGCCATCTCTCATGATCGGTTCGACTTTCTATTACGCTTGAGTCGAACTTCCTAGATGGCCAAGTCGACACTGTAAGATGATCGATTTGAACCTCTTGTTTTAACCTTCTAGGGATAATCGCTTTAGCCATCTTCAAGGGCTGTCCTATAGTTGACCCTGCAATGTAGTCTGTCTGCACATCTGCATGGCTAAAATGACCTTCCATTTTTCTCCGTGTAGGCGCATAAATAAGGGTAAACAGGTTATCGGTGGAGCAGGGACCATCCTATCAAATAAAAACATATCAAAAAAAGCTAAAATGGCCATACATTATTCTATATTCGTACCGACTGTACTATACGGTAGCGAAACATGGACATGTCAAGAAAAGGACAGGAGTAAAATTAACGCGATCGGCATGAGACCTCTGCGCATAATATGCGGGAAAACACTGATGGATAAAGTCCGAAACGAGACAATCCTCAAAGAATGTGGTGCAAAAGAGACAATAGTTGACACATGGGAAAGAAATCAGTTAAGATGGTTCGGTCATCTTGAAAGAATTAAAGATGAGCGACTGACCAAACAAGTGTACAAAGGTAAAGTAAATGGCAGAATGCCTAGAGGTAGACCGCCGAAAGAATTGTTAGAATCGGTAAACGAGACATTAATCCGAAGAGACGTAAGAAGCCATAGAAACACAAGAGCTTGCATGAAAAAATGCATGGACGTGAAGGAAGCTAGAGTAGTATGCCAGGACAGAAAAGTGTGGCGACAAATTGTTTGTAAACAGAGTGACAATAGAATGAATGAAGCCTGAAACAAAGACCTTAGATTCTAATGGGCCCAAGTGGGGAACCATACATAACAATTTTGTGAGGCTCTTCACTTGGGGTGACCGCTAGAGAGATTGATCAGCAACCTGGGTCGGAGCAGTGTTGCGGAATAAACGTGTCATTTGAATAAATGACACGAGAATTCCAGATCAATCTAAAACATATATACCTAACACCTATATACCTATCTACTCTACACCTATATACCTATCTAACTCATACCTGTATACTCTATACCAATACACCCATATACCCAATACTATTTTCCAACCGAGAAAGTCACGCCTACCCCGAAAGGGAAATGGCTTAATGGTATAATAATAATAATAACTAGACTGGTCTACTACATGACGCTGAATTTCATATATAGTGAGGTTTTAAGCCGTTTTTTAAATATTGTTGCCATATTTTTCAACCACAACAATGTTATTTTCATTTTTATATCATTTTACGAGTTTTAAAACAAACTTACTTAAGAAATATACCAGAAAAACAGTGCTCTCTAATCTCTTCTGGTTGCCAGCAATTCATTATTTTATAATACAGACCTATAACAGTGCAACTGTCAAACTTTTTTGAGCATTTTTTTTCGACAAGATTATTTTTTTATCCGTTTGCACCATAATTAACACACTGCACAATCTGATACAATGAAACATTGATCTTAACCTACTGGCTGCTACACTAAGATGTTAGGTTAGTGCACACGAAGAGGTGCATTCCACCCCAGAACAGTAACTCCTTCCGCCCCATATGACACTTGCAAGTAAAATCAAAATTTCATATATTTCTGTTTTGCAATTATATAAAAATCTGTTGCAAACTTAAGGTTTAATAAATGAATTATCTACATAACCACTGGAAAACATCTAATATGTGATTTCGTGTGATTCTTGGACTTTTTAAACAAATGCGAAATAGCAGAATACAGCTTTTAAAATTTTTACTTTTATTTTTTCCAAATTTATTCAACATTAAGCGAAAATTCGAAAGAAGTTTGATAACGTTCTTCCTGATATTAGTACAAAGAACGGTTACAAAAGAAATTATAGCCTGCGAGAAAATTGAGTGGCTCATCTTACCCCCTATGCTCATCTCGCCCCCTATGCTCATCTCGCCCCACCCTACCCTAGTGCGACGTAATAATTAATGCAGTTCAACCAATTTAATTAATTGAACAAATTATTATTGTTTATAACTATCTTTTTCTATATTGATACTAAATAGTTGCGGTTTTTTTCTGAAATTTTCAACTTTTTATCCACTTTTCACTTATTGGGGTTATAATTAATGCAAATTAACAAACATAATTATTTAAACAATTGCTTATCGTTTATAACTATCTTCACTTAGAGTAATGCTAGACAGTTACGATTGTTTCTGAAATCTTCAGTTTTGCTCTGACTTTTTACTTATGAACAAATACTAAATGAACATCAAGAAGAATCATTTTGTGAATAGTATTGTATTTTTTTCTATGTGAATTTTTTTAAATCTTTTGCCAATGTTTTAAAAATATTAATTTAAGTAAAAAGGCTATCTTACAGTAGAGATAAAAACAAAGAATGGAATAATTAGGAGCAGGTCTGTAAGTGACTTGTAAAAATTTTGTTTTGAATTACAACACGAAGTTTAAGGTAAATGCACTGGTAATCGTCACTGCATTAGTTATCGTCAGATGGCCCAGTATTATTCGTATAACAAGCCTCGCTCTTGCCGCGTATGATAAAAAATGTGATTTTAGGTCAGTTTAAATATACTTTTATCAAATTTGTATACTTTTCTCGTTTTAATACTTGCGGTTACGTGCCTGACGATAACTAACGCATTTGCATAATTTGAATTTGTATCGTGAATAAAAATGGACTCCAATCAAATATCATGACAAGTGATCAAAATTGAGTTTTTCTATATCTGCTTATATCGGTTAAGCCCTTTGTGGGAATAAGAATTGTGTTTTAAATACAATTATAAGCATTTTTAATTTCCAATTTGGCTTAAGGGCATGCTCTTCGGTGACCACGTGATCAAACCAGTCCTTGGTTATGAAATTTATTTTGGTGTTCACCATGTCCAAACGCAATGATATATCGCTCTCAAAATTTGGAATATAGGAAAGGAGACAATAAATTGCGTTTGTATATTTAGTTTCAGTAATAATTTTGAAAAAAATTATCCATGCAAAAAATAATGTGTAAAATTTCATAACCGAGCTTGATCATGTGATCTCTACTTTACCAACGTTGAAAGTTTATTTTTTTCTCCGCTAGAAATTGCTAAAAAGGCTCCAAAAATAATGACAGTAGGTTACGTGTGTGCAGATACTTATTTTCTGATTTGCAACGAATGTGCAAATGTTATTGTTTATATTGATTTTTTTGAATGTTTAGACGATTTAGTCCAAAATTTGTGTCAGTTATCAACATACGTGAATCAGAAAATCTGAAATGCGTCAAACCAAACATTACCTGCAAAGTGCTAAAACTCGAGTGCTAATATATTCTATTTTATCAATTTATAAATAAAATGTCTTTGAAATTATAAACATATTGATGTATACGAACGTTCTTTAGTGCTTTTTATTTAATCGTTCAAATTCTAAACACGATATCTCAATCCGTGTGGACGTAGTGAGCACCAAAAAAATGAAAATAATTTTACACATTTATTTTTTACATGGATAATTTTTTTCAAAATTATTACTGAAACTAAATATACAAACGCAATTTATTGTCTTATTTCCTATATTCCAAATTTTGAGAGCGATATATCATTGCGTTTGGACATGGTGAACACCAAAAAAAATTTCATAACCAAGGACTGGTTTGGTCACGTGGTCACGGAAGAGCATGCCCTTAAGGTGACGATTACTAGTGCATTTACCTTAAGGTAAATAAGGCAATAATTATTGCATTGGATAAAAAAAAATTTCAAATGGCACATATTTTACTATCAATCCCCCCCCCCCCCCCCTACCCTAGAGAAAAGACGTTATCGATGATAATATAAATATATATACAGGGTGTTTTTTTAACTTGAGACAACGAAATATCTCAAAAAATACGCATCCTACGGAAAAAATGTCTGGAATAAAAACTTTTTATTTTCGAGGGGGAAAAAAGATTTGCTAAAATTTACCCCACCCCCACAGGAGGCAGGGGTGGGGGTAACTTTGTAATTTCAAATGGCAACCCCAATTTTTTATCACAGATTCAGATTCTCCTTTACGAAATACGTAAGTTTTATTCGGAAAATTTGTTTCGATTCGCGATAGATGGCGCTGCAATTGCGAAAAATGAAATTGTTGACACTACTTTTAGCTCTACCCAGGAATAACGACGCGGACGTAGTAGTTGTCTATTCCCTTTCGGGGTGCTTAATTTCGGTGAGTCCCCTTGCCTCTCACCATCCATCGGGGTGCTTGAACTTTTGGCAACGGGACAGTAAAAGTGATAAAACTGTCGAAAACCATTCCCGAATGCATTTGGTTGACGACAGTCGATTTTGGATGTAGACATTACATATCATCGAGTCTCCACTATCTACAATCCTCGACGTCATTCCGGACGAGCGATAACCGCGTCTGTCCGTGCTTAACGTTTATATTCATTAGGAAGGTTGATTGTGTTCATTTGATTTGGGTGTGTTGGTTGCTTTCGTTTGGGTTATTGTTGTTGGTCACGTTCGTTTGAGTTGGTTTGGGTGTCGTTGTATTTCCTCATTACCTTACTTCATTACTTTTACAATGGAAATTCTATCTCAGCAACAGAAGATTGAAAAGATTCTCATTTATGGAGAAAGTGGCAGGAATATCAATGATGCTCTCACGCTTTATGCTCAACGCTTTCCAGAAAGTGTTCCTTCACGTGCTTCTTTTTACCGGGTTGTCCGAAACTTCATCACTGACGGAAGTGTACAACCGAAAAAAAGGAAGCGTCAAGTAACAGTTACTGGAGTTGATAATGAAATTGCAATTTTAGCTGCAGTCACTCATGACCCTCATGTTAGTACTCGACAACTAAGCCGCGATTCCGGAATGTCTCTATCCAGTGTTTGGAAGGTATTAAAACGTAATAATTATCATCCGTATCATATTTCACTGCATCAAGAACTTCATGGCAATGATTTTTAGAACCGAGTGACATTTTGTCAATGGGCGGTTCAGCAGATACATGGAAACCCGAATTCCTTTTTTCTAGTACTCTTCACAGACGAGTCGTCTTTCGCAAACCATGGTAACGTTAATCGGCACAACATGCATTATTGGAGTGTAGAAAATCCACATTGGTTGCGTGAAGTCGAGCATCAGCGTCCATGGTCCGTGAACGTTTGGTGTGGAGTAATTGGAGATCAACTTATCGGTCCGTATTTTATTGATGGAAATTTGAACGGTGAAAAATATCGTAACTTTTTAGAAAATCAACTTCCAATATTGCTGGAAGACCTAAGCTTGGAAGTGCGACACAACATGTGGTTTCAACATGACGGTTGTCCAGCACATTATGCGGCAATCGCAAGGGAAGTACTCAATCGCGAATTCAATGGACGATGGATCGGTAGAGGAGGTCCAGTAAATTTGCCTGCCAGATCGCCAGATCTTACGGCGCCGGATTTCTATTTGTGGGGTTATCTAAAGAATCGCGTGTATCAAGAAGTGCCCACAACTCGTGATAACATGATCTAGCGAATCAGGTCTGCTTGTGCACAAATATCACCAGACACAATTCGCAGTTGTGTGAAATCTTTCAAAGCTCGGATTAACAAGTGCATCGAAGTGCGAGGACACCATTTTGAGCACTTATTGTAAAATAATTAATCGAAATCAAGCATCCCTGTGGTGAGAGGCAAGGGGACTCACCGAAATCAAGCACCCCGATGGATGGTGAGAGGCAAGGGGACTCACCGAAATTAAGCACCCCGAAGGGAATAGACAATTACTACGTCCGCGTCGTTATTCCTGGGTAGAGCTAAAAGTAGTGTCAACAATTTCATTTTTCGCAATTGCAGCGCCATCTATCGCGAATCGAAACAAATTTTCCGAATAAAACTTACGTATTTCGTAAAGTAGAATCTGAATCTGTGATAAAAAATTGGGGTTGCCATTTGAAATTACAAATTTACCCCCACCCCTGCCTCCTGTGGGGGTGGGGTAAATTTTAGCAAATCTTTTTTCCCCCTCAAAAATAAAAAGTTTTTATTCCAGACATTTTTTCCGTAGGATGCGTATTTTTTGAGATATTTCGTTGTCTCAAGGAAAAAAAAACACCCTGTATAGAGATTAAAAAGATATAAATCAAATAATTGATTATAATATCTCACGGGGCAAGGTAGACTTATTACAGTCATGAAATTGCTTCCGGTACTCTATTACCACTTGCAGTGAATATTATTTCTGACTTTCGTCTCGAGTAGGAAGAGAATTAAAGTCAGATATCAATTTCACAAATATATGTTTTATTTCAGAAAAAAGAAAGAGATTGTTTAAAAACTGATTCTGTCTAACGTTTATTTATTACTAAATTTATAACTAAAAAGCCAAAGCAAAGTTAAAAATTTCAGAAAAACCCGCAAATTTATAGCAATTACCTAAGAGAAGATAGTTTTAAACAGTAATACATTTTTTGAACGATAATTTTTGTTAACTTGCATTGATTATTACCTCACTAAGTGAAAAGTGGACAAAACGTTAAATTTTTTTTTTAAACCGCAACTTTCTAGGATTATTCAAAGACAGAATTATTAAAAATAATAAATTGTTTAAACAATTATTTTTGTTAATGTGAATTAATTATTACCTCACTATAATCGAAAAGTTGAAAGTAAGTTGATAAATTCGGAAAAAATCGCGACTTTTCAACTCTATTCTAAGAGAAAATTGCTAAAAACAATAATAAATTTTTTAAACAATTTATATAAACAGCTAATTATCAGTTGATTGTAGTATTTTATGTATTGTAAACAATTTGTATATAAAAAACCACAAAAGAATCATAATTAGCGCTACAAACTCGCAAAACTCAATTTTTCACTTACGGGTTTTTTTTTGGGACCATATAAAAAAGATTAATGAGGTTGATATTTAAAAAATTAGGTTTTGATTCGTATTCTATGGCTAATTGCGAAGAGAAATGTTGAGTTTCAACTCGATTAACTTAATGTTGACGATTCTGAATCAAATGTACAAAAATTTAAAAAAAAAGTTCCAATGCATTTTTGGACCACCCTAGTGCACACAGAAGTGTTAATGGCGGCTGGATGATTCTAACCTATGTTGTGCAGAATAAACGTTAGATATAATATAAGACTTATAACATAAGCCTAGCTTAAACCAACTTACAATGAAATGAGCTTGCCTGTCCATGTTTCCTAAAATTAAATAAATCGTTAAGGTCCTTTTGAAAATAACTCATTGTGCGCCTTTATAGAAAGGAAGCTTTATAATGGTAACAAGTTCGAACCACGAAGTACTACAAGGAGACCGCACGCCTGTGGCGGAGGTGGTGGTAAACAGCCCGCAAGCGCGATCGCCTGTCCTCGGATTTTTATTCCTTCCCAGATGAGAGCGCCACATGTGGCAAATTGAAGAATTACGATTCCTATAGTAGCAGACAACAATTTAGTTACAAATTTTCTATGAAGAGCATGGAGAATAGACATAAGGAGACCAAAGTCAAAGTAATGTAACCGAAAATAAGCAAATTTTTGTCGTATAAAAAGGGTTACAATACTGCCCGAGTTATGGCGCTAGTGTTGCACGTAGAAAAATGGCCGCCGTATATGTTGACATCTTACATTATTTACCAATGTGATTTTAATAGAAATGTATAAATTACTATTAAAACGCAGAAAATTTATTTTACTTATCTCGAAATATCGGTGATTCTATGTAATTGAAGTGATCCTGCAATAGACGTGGTAGGTACTTCAGATTTATTGCACAAACGTGGAAAACAATAAGGATATAACTGATCAGTTTTCAATCTTGTACGCATGCACATCACAGAGCCGATATCGGACTTCCACTTGAATATAACAGTTTTTAAATGCCAATATTCTTTAAATGCAGCAACAAATTGTTTTAGTCATTTAGGAATTTTGTATTTTTGTTTAGGGTTATATCACAGGTTATATTTACATGGACCATGACGGCGGCCATCGTTACCCATACCACATTAGCGCCGCGCTCGAGAAGATCTAGTATTTCGATGCGTTATTGTACATCCGACAGAAAAATGCTCGTTTTTGGAAGTCAATGTACAGGACTTTGGGCTCCTTATGTCTATTCTCCATGATGAAGAGGCTCATCTGGGAATTTAAAACACCATGTTAATTTCAAAAGCCCGGCGGCACGGGTAATTGAAGATTACAATATTTTAGTTTCAAATTCAAAATGTCAAATGCATTCAAAATGTTTTGAATTTATTAATTTTAAATGTAAATATAAAGCAATATTGAACTGAAAAGCTTAAAATTGTACGATTTCAAAAATTGGAATCATATTACAGCAGTCTTGTTTTGTGTTATTTTTTTTTTATTTTTAATGTAATATAAAATTGTCCTATTTTTAGTTAAATATTTAAACAAATAAATAAGTCAAATTGAAAAATATTTGATTGGAAAATTTCAAGAGTGCATAATAATTCTTAAGGAAGAGATTTTAGAGTTGTGAATTTTCATGTTGAATGTTAAATTTTTTATTTTTCCGTATCATAGGTTTTAATTTTGCAATTAAAATTGAATTCACAATTTTTGGTAATTAAAATTTTTTTTCAGAGTAGACATTTTTTCATTTTTAGTGTTTCCCATTTAAAATTAATATTTGTTTTTAACGTTTTTTAAAAATAATTTAATTCATTTTTTGATTTTAGAAAAGTTTGTCATATCCGCTTTAATGTTAAATTATAATTTTGTTATGTAATAACAATTTAAAATTCTACAATTTCAGAAGCTTTGACTTTGAAAGATTCAATTCTGTTTTAAAGTTCAAATTGTCAAATTTTAATTGCTTTGAATTTAAAATGATCCAAATTCAAAAGTTTTCAATTTTTAATTATTTACTTTGAACGCTTTTAATTATAAATAATACAATTTCAATTCCTCTGCATTTTAAATGAAAAAATGAAATAATTCAATGTCGTGATTCTTCAAATAAAAAAAAATTGTTTAATTTTTAGTGCTTCGACTTAGAAATTGCATAATATTATTCAACTCCTTTTTTTAATTAAATTGTTCTATTAATATATATTTTTCAATTTCAGACGCTTTCAATTCGAAATTATTAATTATTGTTTCAAAAAGGTTTAAAACATAATATTTAAAAACTGGTTCAATAATGGATTTTTTGAAAGCCGGGAGAAATCACGAATATTTACCGGGAGAACCGGGAGACAAAAATTTTTAAACTAGTGGCCACCCTTCTACCCTTTAAATATAAAATCGAAAAAACCGTATTTCGACTCTGAACTTAGTAAATAATGAGCATTAGTTAGGACTACAATCCATCTAAATTTCCTGACCCTAGCTCAACTTGCTCAGATTGACTCCGTAAAGTTTAATTATGTCAGGATATGTCAAAAAATGAACTTCCAAAATTTTCACCGCTACAAAGCGGTGAAAATTCAATTTAATTCTTTTTTCACAAATAAAGATTAATTTTGAGTACGGAACAGCATTCTAGAAAATAACAAACATTTTCTTTCAGTATTTACGAAAAGTTCGAGTTCTACTTTCTTCCATCGTGACGTAAGAATTTAAAGATTTTTCTGCTTTAGTCATGAGTCACCTGAATTAATGATTTTTACATTCTCATTCATGGGAGTGTAAACTGTAATGTAATCGTCCAAATTTTCGACCTCTAGTTCTTAACAGGTCTCACAGAGTCCTTAAATCATGAAATTTTATCGGTGGCTGTATGTATGTGTGGTTATCTGCATCTTTAACCACGCTAACTGTTGAAGGATTTGTCCGAACGGGACATTTTTTTCAAAGTTTCTGGTACATGACAAAAAGGCTTGCAAATTATCCTAATGGCATTTTTAATTTTGAAGACAATTAAAAAAGTGATATGCTTTTCAACATTTTGAAAATTTTCAAAGAATAGAAAAAACTAGTTTTCTGACAGATTAAAATATTTCAATCGAAATTTTTATTAGATATCTAATATATTTCGAAACTATCCTAATGAAATTTTTTGGTTAGACCAAAATTCAAAAATTTAGATCATTGTCAAAATTATGCAATTTTTGTTTTTTAAGAGATCCGTAAGTTTTAATCGTGATTTTTAGTAGATTTCAACAAGATTTACAAATTACCTCAAAGATATTTGTCAATTGGAGACAAATTTAAAAGATTCTAGATAATTAATAAGCGAGTAGATTTGTTATATTGGGATATTTTTGAAAACGCATAGAAATGATTTTTAATATCCTTTTCAAACTGGCTACAAATTCTTGACTGACTTGGAACCGAACTTTGAACGAACGGAATCAAAGCCTATGGCTTAATATCCCTACTTTTTATATTCCGTCCCATTTTGTCTACATCGTTTTATTTTTTAAAGAGAACCGCCAGTATAAACTAATTGTCGTGCGCGAGTGACGCAATGATAATGAAAGCCGCAGGTGCTTTGAAACCCGTCTTTCAAAGCAAATTGAAAAATAATTTCATTTCCAGCTTATGACTGCAGTCCATCAGAATATTTCATCCAATCATACAATGTGTTTATTTACCAACTCTGGGATAATCCTAGATAATTTTCTTACAATGTAGTCAACTTTTATTAGCGGGGTGGGCCTGCCACGATTAGTATTTTTGTGGTATAAATTCTCTTCAAATTAAATCAAAAATGTATTTCTGAGAATCCCGCTCGTTTTTTCAGAATTTATCTGATCGGCCCTAGTTTAAAGGACTTACAAAGGTAGGGTATTCCTTATTTTCGAATAATTGAACTATTCATTCAGCTGGCTGCGGCCAAATTTTTGTTTAATTTTGAGTTCAATCCGATAAAATTTCGAGGGTGAAACGTCCCCTTGAAATCACGCGCGTACTCTCATTGGTCGGTGGGAGCTTAACATTGCTGGAAATACATTTTACGACAGGCCACAAGGAACACCCTAACTTTGAGAAGTATAGAAAATTCGTAATTGTTTTAATGCTTATCTGTATTTACTGAAATGAAGTTCGCTGAAGACCGAAGAAAATCTTGGCACGGTTATGACCATTCCATCCGACAGACTGGTGATAGAAACGGATTGTCCATGGTGCGAGATTAGGCCAACCCACGCCTCGGCCAAAGACGTCGTCACGCATTTTCCCTCGGTGAAGAAGGAGAAGTGGCAATCTGATCGGATGGTTAAGGGACGAAACGAGCCTTGCACCATAGTGTAAGTGTATATTTTTAATATCTCCAATAAACTTTAACATCTTTACATAGAATCGTATAGTTAACGCAGGGCTAATTTCAATTTCAGACAAATTTTGGAAGTTCTGGCGAGTGTAAGAGACGAGGAAGAGGAGTACCTTTGTAACCAAATATACAAGAATACAATGAAGCTCTTCTTCCCTTACGAGCTGTGAAACAACGCTGCGTCAGCCTCAGAACCGCTGAGTGTACAAGTGCGTTACATTTATTTTCGAGCATTTATATACATTATACACGCGCTAAGACTGTTGTGAAAGTGGCAAGGTACAGCGAAACATATTTTCAACTTTTTTAAGTGCTGTCCTTCGAAAAAAATGTACACTTTGCAGTATATACACGTGCGAGTGTGACCAGCGTCATATTCCTTCGATCTCCTTTATAAGAACCTAATATATTCTTGTTAAAATCATTTTCATTACCAGGATCGTATTATGTCATCAAGATCATTATTATTAATAATCTTATAAATAATTACCACTTTGCTATTGCTACAATTGTGCGTTCATCGTTATTTCTACGCGTAACCCACTGAACTACAAACTGGTAGAAACTTATAACTCTTTAAGATTTTTTCTTCTTCAAAAGAACGAAGCAAAATATTAAAACCTTGTTTCTTACTTATAAGTTTTCAGCCATTCATAACAGTTACGTCGTCCATTCAACAGTAGTCACGCCCTTCTATATTTTTTTCATCTTTTGTATGTTTGTTTTTATGAAAAGTCATTTATTTTAGAGTTTACTCAATCATATTCTAAAACAAAGTACATCCATGAATATACAAAATACTATGATTGGAGCAGTTTTCGCGCGAGGATTCCATGATAGTCGAACTAAAATGGCACTTGCTTAAAAGTAAGATTCGTTTCGACATAGTGTTTTTCAAAAACAAAAGGTTTTTGGTTGACGCTAGATATCCATTCAGGAGAGACGCTGAAGTGTCAAGAGGACTGCGGCGTATTCTTGGAATATCACAGGTAAAATGACCGCAACAATTATGATAAAACGTACAACCTTCAAACTCCTGTATTCTAACGAATAAATGCTGAGGTATGGAATGGTTCGGTAGTCGACTGAAGAGTCGCTACAGCGAAGCAATTTTTATTCGTTCACTGATCTTTAGATAGAGTTTGCACCTTCTCATACACCCAATCGTACGTTTGACTGGCCAACAATTGCGTCGTGCCGATTGCATGACTCGCATAGCTCTGTAGACTTTTCGGACTCAGCTTTCCTCTGAAAAATAAATTCAAATAAATTAAGAAAACTTTTTTCGGCATGAAGAATTCTCTTGATAAAGATTTAATTACACGAAAACGTTTGTCTCCAGCCACTTGAGGACCATCACAGATCGGTCGACGACCTGCTCGCAGATATAGGCCGAGGATTTCTTGATCAGCTCAATTCCCTTGATGCTTTGCTCTTGAACTGCTGCCAACATGCCAGGTGCATAGTGCTCGACCTGGAATTAAAGAATTCAATTTCGTAGGAGTGTGTGTAACAGAGGTTTAAATGCATTCATATATGAGGCGAATATATACATAACATGTGGGCGTCCGCATGAAAAAGGCCCTCACGGACGGTATGAAGTTACGTATAGGGGCATATTGCCGGATAAATTTCCGGAATTTTAAGCCCGGAGTGAACCCTCTAAATTGAAAAACAAGTCACCGGGAAGTCGGAACTTCGAAAAATCGTTTTTCGAGAAAAACTCATCTAAACTTGAAGAGTGCCATAAGCACACGTTTTATGCTTTTTCTTCGAACATGAAACATACCTACTTCCGGCTGCTTTCGAGAAATGAATATAGTGCTAATAGATTCACTATGGGTCCCAGCATCATTCCTCATTCAAACCCGAAAACAATAATTTTGACCTCAACTTGGAAAAACGCTAATACCTCCTCTAAACTAAAACCGGTCATATGGACCCTTTTAATGCGGACGCCCACATATGTCTAATAATCGATATTGTACAATAATGTGCCCATTAGAAGTTAACATTTTTTTTGATTTAACTTTTTTTTTTATTTTTGTAATGCTATCCTCAATTTTTTCCCTTTGGGTGAAGAAATTATTTCCTACTTTTTCAGGGTGGTGATTCATGGGACAGTTTCAAATTCCAGGTCATTTTCAGCTTTTTCATGTTCAATTTTCCAGGTCAACTTAAATTAAGATAATTATGATTTCTATACTTTTTTAATTGTCACAATAGTTTCAAACCACCATAGAAATAAAGTGAGGGTTTCCTACATACTTTTCTTGCCCGAATTTAACGCAATAAACAAGAGCCGGTTGTTCTTTTTATACTCTCTTGAATATTTCAAGTCACAGTCACAGGACAATGTCATATATTTATGATGTTAGGAGAATCAAGTTACAACTGACTTTTAAATTATTGCCCCGGTTCACATTTTTCAAGGTCATTGAAATTTAGAGATTCGAACTCTTGAAGCTACAAATTTTGTCACTTAATTTATGAAAACTGAACAGCAAATTAGAACACTCAAGGTGAAACTCTTGAATTTTAAACTTTTGAAATTAAAGCTTACGATTTTTTTTAATTCAAACGCTCAATAAGTCACACGTATAGAATGGAAGCTTTTAACACTTTCCAATCGAACAATTTTAAATTAAATGCCGTTAAACTTCTATAAATTGCACACTTCCAAGATTCAAAGGAATATAAATCCACTCCATCATTTTCACTGATCTAAATAGAGAGAGAAATATTAAAAATTGAAAGATTACAATTTTTTTCAAACTCAACACTTTTTAAAGTAGAAGTTAAATTATTTTTATTTGAACTTGTTACAAATTAATAATGGTTCAATTGTTATTTATACATCCAAATTTGGTTTGAAATCTATTTAAATATTCCCTTAATATACCATACCATACCATTAAGCCATTTCCCTTTCAGGGTAGGCGTGACACTACCCGATTCGGGTAGTGTTTCTAGGTGGATAGTTTCTTGTAGTAAATAACTACAAGTGTGGGCTCACCACACCCACGATGTGCCAACAGCACTCAGTTTTCTCGAATGGTCACCCATCCAAGTACTAACCGCGCCCAACGCTGTTTAACTTCAGTGATCTGACGAGAACTGGTTTTTTCAGCGTGATATGGCTGTTGGCAAGATAATTTTTTTTTAAATGAGAAATCACTTTAAATTGTCCCAGGAATTGTAAGAAAATGTTTTGATTATCTTGAAACCATTCAAAACCCTTAAAGAGCTTTCTAATTTTATTTAAAAATCTTTTCTTATAAAATGATTCGAATTTTTCCTAAAACTTTTAATAAATCCTGTAAAATACAGAAAATTGCCTTAATATCTTCCAGATTACTTTTTTACAATTTTGAGAAACTTTGAAAATCTTTTTAAATATTCCTAGGGAATCTTTTGAAACCCTTCAAAAGGCTTAAAAAGCTACTACATTGTTTTGTTCTAAATCTTCAAAAATTTACATTTTGTTTTACATTTTTCGAAACTTCTAAATATCTCTGAAACTTACTAAAATTTTTGTCTAAACTAGTAATTGTTCAATTGGTATTTATTCATGAAAATTTGTTTTCAAATCTTTTTAAATATTCTGTTATAATTAATTTTTCAAAATAAAATAAAATTTTATTTTGAAATCTTAAAAAATCTATATTTTGTTACATTTAAAAAAAATCTTTTCAAGTATTAAATTAAGTTTGAATCTTTTTTAAACTTCTAAATATCTCCTATGCTTATTCGAATTGTAACTAAATGAATAATTATTTAACTGTTACTTATACAAAAAACTCAACAATTTAACTTACGAATAAATTTCTTTTAAAGATTAAATTCAGCGCTCTGAAATGTTAACGATACAAGACTTTCTGTTTCAAACAATTAACTTTCAAATTGTTTAGTTTTGAATATGTTATTTATAATTGCTCATTTTAAATAAATAGTCAAACATTACTCAGCATTAAAACAAATTTATTTTCTTTAATTAAACATTTACCATTACAATTTAATCATGATTAAATCCTTGATTAAAGAATAATCATGATTAGCTAACCATGTATTTAATCAGTGTTGGTGAAATCAGCCCTTAATGGGTTAAAAATGTAATATTTTAGACTGAAATAATATTTGAATATGATTTCAAATTGACTAGAAGCGTTTAATAATTACATGAATCTATTAATTTAAAATTATTTTTAAATTGAAAATAGTTTATAAAATTTCAATCAGTTGTTTACATTTGTTTAACTACTAAGGCTTTCGAATTGAAAAAGATAAATTTCTAATGTTAAAATATGTAAATTGTTGACATTCGAACTATAGTTCAATTTTTAAAATCATTAAATAATTTATATATTCAGTTGATCAACTTGAAACGTCTGTTTGTCAACAAATTTCAATTTCGAACGCTATCAATTTTTAATTGTTTAAGCCTTCAAAGCTGTATTTTAAAATACTTTAAATAAAAAATTTACCCTTAAAAATGTAGTCATAAAATGGAAAATTTTGATAGTAAAAGATTTTAGTATTACAAATTGTAAACTGAATGATTTCATAATTCAAAAAGTTGACAATTGAACATTAAAAAAATGTTGAAATAAAAAACACACACACAGAAATTTAAAAAAAAAATGGTATTTTCGAACTCCTGGGGTCGAATTATATCGAAATGTCAAAAAATTATATTTGAAAATTTAGGCCATTACAAACCTCCATCTATGAGGAAGTAACATTATGAACCCAAACTAAAATTGGCAATTGCCGGTCTCCCCTTGTAAATCTATTATCCATAAGACAGAAAAAGAGATCCGTTCTATTTTCGACATTCATACCCAGCCCTAGTGGCAAGATGTACATGACAAATAAATTCGTGACTGTAGGTAAAAGGAAGAAATAATTTTCCTCATTTCTGCTAAGTTTACAAAATTCCACATGAATTTCACTTAAGTAGATACTAAAAAAATCAAGGTCTTGAAATTAAATTCCAAGACATTTCCAGGTGTTTTAAGGTTTTATTTCGTGATTTAAAAAATTCCAGGTTTTTCAAGGTTTCGAAGTCACATCTCCACCCTATTTTTACTTTACTTAAACAACATTATTTTCGGTTCCTGGTAGGTGGTTTTAGGTAAACAAAATTTTCTTTCAGTTTATGATTTTTATAAACTAAAAGTTTGAAGATAACAATTCTTTCATTCCTGGAAATTGTATCAATTTTATTAAAAAATCAACTCATAATTATACAAAAGATAAGAAACTTGAAACATATAAATTTGTAGTTTCAACACAATTGAAATTTTCAAATTATCTTGTAACATTTTTTGTGTGCAAATACGTACACACGCAATATTTTACCGGTGGTACATGAAGAATATACCAAATAATGAGCAAATTAAACCAATTTATACCTGGTGACGAAAAAATTAGTAAGTTTCAATAATAAAACAAAGCACAATTGAGGAGTAGGCAAACAAAACAGGATAAAACCATTTTTGGAATGTCATGAATTCAATTATCAAACTTGAATGGGCGAAAACAAATTTCATCGGTTTTAACGTCTATCCATAAAAGAAAATGAAAAACGCTGCCCGCTGCACGAATACATTTTCATCGCGCGCAGAAACTTTTTCGCCTCGCGCTAGTATTAGTTCACAGTCTGATGCAAATATAGAAGCTTACTTGCAACTATTAACTAAACTGTCGAAACCTCGATGTTTCGATGTTTAACAGAAAACTCGTGAGTCGTATCAGAAAAAGATTAAGCACGACTTTGTAGATCTTCTTAAAAGCAACAATTGGCTTTTTGGGCATTTTTTTAATGTCGCATTTAGCCCGAAAATGGATTTTTTTCAAAAGTTTTATCACGATTAAAACAAAAACTATACACTACCGTAGGAAATTGTGCGCACGACTCTCGTGAGCGCTATTAAAAATCACTGCTGACTTCGAACCACGATAATTTCGGTGAAAAAAAGAGATAGGGCATTTTTTTTAAAACAGTTGGAACGCTTATGAAATTCCACGTCTAGTGGCACCCAACAAATATTTTTTTGACCTTCTGAAAATAATACAGCACGTGAGAAGTTTAAAAACAAAATTCAAGATTTTCTCAAACTTTCTACCTCAACTTCAACATTTAGCGCGACCTAAGGAAATTTTTTCAAAAACCTCAAAATTATACGACATAGAGCCTGAAATCTTATCTTTACTTTAAGCCAAGAAACCTTAAAAAATGTTGATGGGTACCCTAGATATGATTAAAAAGGTTCAATCGTATCTGAGCTTAATTTAACCGAGAACCGTGATCGTCGATTAAAATTGAGCTCAGATACGATTGAACATTTTAAATCATATCTCGGGTACCCATGAAGATTTTTTAAGTTTTCTTGGCTTAAAGTAAAGATAAGATTTCAGGCTCGATGTCGTATAATTTTGAGGTTCTTGAAAACATTTTTCTAGGTCGCGCTAAACGTTGAAGTTGAGGTAGAAAATTTGAGAAAATCTTGAATTTTGTTTTTAAACTTCTCACGTGCTGTATTATTTTCAGAAGGTCAACAAAATATTTGTTGGGTGCCACTAGACGTGGAATTTCATAAGCTTTCCCACTGTTTTTAAAAAAATGCCCTATCTCTTTTTTTCACCGAAATATCGTGATTCGAAGTCAGCAGTGATTTTTAATAGCGCTCACGAGAGTCGTGCGCACAATTTCCTACGGTAGTGTACGTTTGATCAAAAAATGGTCTAAAGTAAATCTGTAGATCTTTTTGAGATAAATACTTTTTTTTCAACATTTTTTTCGTGTCTCGCAGTTTTTTGTGGAAAATGGAATTTTTTTTTTCTTATTTTTTTTTAAAAAAAAAAAAAACGTGTTACCACGATTAAAAAAAGAACTATACGTCTTATGAAAAAATTGTCTGAAGTAAACTTGTTGATATTTTTCAGGTGAATAATTTTTCTAAATTTTTTTTTCGTTTCTGGCACAGTTTTTCTGCAAAATAGAATTTCATATTAAAAAAAAAAAAAAAAAAAAAAAACGTTATCAGGATTAAAACAAAAAATATTCGTCTTACCAAAAAATGGTCCCAAATAAATGTGTAGATTTTTTTGGAATGAGCAATTTTGCTTCTTAAGGCCATGTGACGAGTGGGTCACGTGACCGGATTCCTACCTTATCGAAACTTTTTTTATTTGTAAACTTATTTTTACACGAATAGCCACATCGAGTTGAAAATTTGGGATAATAAATAAGAAGCACTAAGAAAGGTGGGTCTTGTCCTAAATTTTAATAATCATGAAAAAAGCAAAAAAAAAAATTATTTAAAAAAAAAACGTTTTTCATAATTATAAAAATTTAGGGCCAGACCCACCTTTCTTAGTGCTTCTTATTTATTATCCCAAATTTTCAACTCGATGTGGCTATTTGTGTAAAGATAAGTATACAAATAAAAAAAGTGTCGGTAAGATAGGAATCCGGTCACGTGACCCACTCGTCACATCGCCTTAACATTTTTTTTGTATCTCGTATAGTTTTACTGGAAAATGGAATTTTTGAAAAAGCATTTTCGATCGATAAAACCAGAACTGTTGGTTAAAAATGGCTGATTAAAGAAATCGATCTTTCTTTTTAAGCCTTAAAAAAGGGTGCCAAAGCTCAATCTAATCTGATCTGATCAGTCAGACTACAGACAGACAGACATCAGACAACTTTGTGAAAATCATTTTAGAGCGTCTCAAAAGGTGGAGAATTTAAGCCTTGTCGAGTTTGATATCCAGGAGTAAAGTTTTTAAATTATTCGCACACTAAATAAAATATGGAAAGACTACACGTTGACACGTGAAAAGAGGAAAATAAGAAAAAAGTGACTAGTAATTCGAAAGATCAAGAATTAGGCATCTCATTAAAAGTAAAAACACACTATTTTAAAACAATCTGTGATTTGTTAACAATTGCAAGGTTAACAACAATATTAGCTTGTAATTTCAATTTTTTAACATTACTATAAAACACGTGTCTATGTTCACTGTAGAATAACAGATTTCAATAGAAATATATTCTGAAAATCCAAGGTAGAATTTTAATAAAATGTTGCATGACTTCAAATGGAATCAGACTAAAGATAAATGCAGATAAGTGTTTAAGGAACGAAACAAGTCTCGTCAGTGTGCTATTTTTCTACATTTTACAAAATCCGAAGATTAGATTGATATGGTCGTTGGAAATATGTTTCATCTTCGGAAACAGAAGTTAAAATTCTACTTAAATTTCGTCCCCAAATTAGAAATATTATTGGAAAACAAATGTTGCATGAAAGAATTAATTTTTCTGATTTTTATTGCATACTTGTAAAAGGTGCGTTTGAAAAAATGAAGTAAAAAACATTGATACTTGTTTATACCAAAGTTATTTTCCAACTTGAATTGAAATTTTTCTGAATTTAAGATACTTATACACAAGAAGACCAATATAAGGCCAGTTTCGGAGTTTGCCGTGGCACTAAACTCGTCGTTGGAAACGTAAACAGTCAGGGCCGTGTGAACCATTTCTGTTGGATTTTTCTCCGTAGTAAATTTTTTTTTAGTTTTGTCCATTTTGTTGTCTAATACATATAATAATTTAAACTTGAACACTACCGAAATCGAGACACCTCGCTAAACACTGAAAACGAACTTACGCGTATGCTAACAGCAGATACAATTATCCACGGCGAGTACTGCCCGCTTTCATCGCTCCGCTACTGGTGGCGACGCATTGTTGACATTGCCTGTGCGCTGAGAAACTGCGTGGGCCAGCAGTTCCAGGAAGAACTAAATCCGTCGGCCTTATATTAGTCTTCTTGTATACTAGCATTCGACTTTTCTTTACAGAATACTTTAGTTGAGAAAATGTTATTCTGCATTAAAAACTGTTAAAAACTATTAAAGCGATTTTGCACTCGACTTTGCTTTATTGTTTATTACTTTTGGACAGATTTAAACGTTTTAAATATTTTAAGAAAAAAGGTATCGACCTTTTTTTGAAATAAGTAAAATTCAATTCTATTTGACAAAATACATGTTTACTTAGGAAACAAAAAACCTGTTGGGTTGGGAGTTATATTTAAAAATTTGCCCACAGTGCGGGCACATTCTTATCGCGCGCTATGCGCGCGGCTCGCAGGTTTGAACACGCCTAGGACGCGCGTCTGTTGGATCTCGCGCTTCTCGCTCGATAGTGCATTTATCTCGCGCTACCTGCTCGGTCTTTGCACTCCTAAACATTTGTGCACAGACCTTTTATAATTAAGGGTCAAACCATGGACAACTGTATTTTGGTTATTGTAAATCCTCTTTCGTTAAAGTTCCTTTGGCTCAAGGCCGTAGCCGGGGGGAGCGGGGGGGAGTGACCCGGGTTTGATCCCCTCCCAAAATTCTTGAAATATGTATATAATATACATATACTTGCATGTGTGCCGCTGCAAATCTCCAGCCGAAAATTTTTCCTGTTGCATATTCACCCCCGAAAATTTTTTCTGGTGACGGCATTGCTTCGGCTTTAACGAACACATTCTCACCACGTATCTCGTGCTTTGCATTCAATTTAATCCAAAATGCGAACTTTTCTACATTATTTTCAACACTATTATATCATATGTATATTACATTTATTTCTGTACCTCGGCCTGGGATTGCTTATTCAGATATTGCAAAATAAAGTACAAATTTTATTTATCATGATTACTTTAATATTTGTTCCGTATTTTGCATTAAATGTCATTCTCAGCTACCCTGAATATGTATATTATTTCAATAGATGTATATTATTACAATTAATAATATACGCATTCTATAAAAAAAGCAATTTTGTTATTAAACATTCTATTGCAACTTGTGTCGCTTTTCTATAAATTTAATTAGTTTATTGTCAATGTTATTTTTACGACTTAAACCAAAAATACGCATCCTAGCGTAAAGTGATTGTAAGAAAATTTTTAGATACAATTCAGGCGAAAATTTTTGTTAAATAAAAAGTTATTGTAACTTGCGTCGTTTTTCCAAAAAGTTAATTTTTCATTTCTAATGTATTCTTGTAACAAAAATTTATTACAAATTTATAGATCTTTTTTGGTTGAACAACTTTTGTCTATTCGTTTTTTTCGTCTCTTGTGTCGTTTTTCCAATAATTTAATTTTTTAATTTTTAATCTTATTTTTATGATTAAAAGAAAATCTACTCGTTCTACCTAAAAATGATTAATAACAAATTTGTAGATACTTTTTGGGTAAACAACTTTCGTCTATTAATTTTTTTCATACCTTGTGTCATTTTCAAAAAAAAATAAAATATTTTTTTTATTTTTAATGTTATTTTTTACGATTAAAACAAAAACTACGCGTTCCATCAAAAAATTATTGATGACAAATTTATAGCCCTTTTTGGGTGTACAACTTTTGTTCATTTTTTTTCGCACCTTGCGTCGTTTTTCCAAAAATTTTATTTTTTTATTTTTAATGTTATTTTTCTTTTTCACGATCAAAACAAAAACTACGCATCCTATCAAAAAATGATGAGTAACAAATTTGTAGCTCTTTTTTTGGTTAACAATTTTTGTCTAATTGTTTTTTCCGTACCTTGTGTCGTTTGTACAAAAATTTAATTTTTTTAAAAATGTTTTTTACGAATAAAACAAAAACTAAGCGTCCCATCAAAAAGTGATTAATAACAAATTTGCAAAGCTTTTTTGGGTGCAAAATTTTTGTCTATCTTGTATAGTTTGACCGCAAAATGGAATTTTTGATTTTTCATTATTTTTTGTGTGATCAAAATTTAACTTTTCGATTTTCCAACAAAATTCAAAAAGTTGGAATGATAATCTTGTAGGGTGTTCAAAAAGCAACGTTTTGTCTTGACTTTTTTCATATCGTGCTTTTTGTAAATGCTGGTAATTTTTGTATCGAAAAAAGTCATAAGGATAAATTGTTCGTCTTTTTGAGTACTACGAATAGCCGTACATCGAATTTTTAAATCTTAAAAAAAGTGGTCTCAAAAATTGTGAAAATGCTCTAACTTTCTTAATTTTTATCCAAAATGGCTGGCTAACGAAGTTGACCTTTAGTTTCTGACACTAAAAGAGTGTAGCAAAAGGCCAATCTAATAGATTAATTTTTTCAAACATCGTGCTCACAGACATACGTGCAGACAGATTCGCGAGAACCTGTTTTTTCGGGCTCAGAAGGTCTCAAAACGTGGACATTTGACAAAAACTGGGAGGGGGGGGGGGATTTTACAAAAATCAAATACCTTCCTTCATGAGCATGCAAAAAAGTCTTTTGTATCATTTTGATCATCGGAAATACGCTTTCTGTAAACAAAATTGGCTTCAACTACTTTTAGGTTGAAGATGGTTGAGGCTCATCGGCTTCAACAAACAAATTAGATGAAGAAGAAATCTTATTATTCTGCACAACAGAGCATAATTTATTCATTTCAGAAGCAAACTTAAATTCGTAAATATTATGAGATTGTCCGATTGTTTAAATCGGTTAAAATTTCATTAGTATCTCAACGATTTTGATATAAAATCTGATAAAATTCCCAAGTTCCTTAACTTCGAAAAACCTCAAAACTAAAATGAAAAGATTTTGGAGTTTGTGGTGATCAAATTGTACACCTGTAAATTTTTCAATTCAATAAAATTATTTAAAAAGTACTCACAGTCGCAACAACCACGGGCGTTTTTTCCGTCACATAGGTAGCAGCATTTTCGTACAATTTAATCGACACATTCTTGGCTACGATGTAGACGTCGCCTCCAAGTTTGACGTAGGGTGCGGTGAATTCCACAGTTGCTTTGTAATAGTCCGGAAAACTGGCTTCTATGTACTTCAGTCCATTTTGTGAGTACGACTTCGTTGATGCCCAAACTTTCTGACTGCAGGTCAGAACTCCGCTGTCTCTCAAGAATTTGTTTGTACTAGATGCTGAAAATAGAAACAAGGAATTAGTATAGAATGTTTTTATTATTTGTGGGGCCGCTGTACTAGAATATGACTTATCCATCAGTTTTGAAGCTGACTTTACTCTTGTATTAATACTAAAAGATTCAAAGAGTTTTTAATTAAATTACTATTAATAAACGAGTTTGCGCGGGGGCACATTCTTATCAAAAAGTGGCAAACGGTTCAACTTCAAGCTTGTTTACGAAATTCTGCAAAATAACGGCCACATTACAAATAACTAATAATACAAACAATAAATGCTTAAATTGAGTTAATACGAGCTATTAATTTTAATATATTTTGCTTTGTCACAAGGCTCAGAGTTGTCTATTTTGTCATAGTTTACCAAACGTTCATGAGACGTTTCAAGTCGAAATAATTTAATTGTGAAAACTTCATTTACAGGATAGTCGGCTAGTCCCGGCCACTCATGATTTTGAATAAACTGTACTTTCTACCATGATAAAAAACATTGTTGTCTTTAAAAATTGCCCCAAAGCGTAATTTTTAAAATAGAGACATATCTCGCATTAGCTTAAAAGAAGATCCAATCTACATATTTCGTCTCTACGAAAACAAGTGCATTTCGTGAAATATGGACGAACTTATTAGCAAATATTTGAAAAATTACAAAAAATATTAGATTGGTTTTAATTGGGACGTATAAATGGTTTTAATTGGGACGTATAAATTCACTCTCGCACTATGTGACCTGTAATTTTTGTTTAGTAATTTTATGTATTTTCTTATTTGTAGCAGTTGTACTTGAACATGTCACAGTCCCCCAGCCAGACTCTTTGATGTTCGATTCAAGGATGTACACTACGTACAATCAATCTCAAAAGTCGCCTATCTTTAAAATGATATGTAAAATTGGCAAAAATAGGTCTGCTATTAATTTCTAAATATCTTGATGGATGCTTCTGATGGTACTTCAGAAAAAAATAATTCAGGTTAAAATTGTTTATTCAACAGTATTTATTTCGAGTTTTAGTTTTTGCTTTCTCTTTAGGGAAAAGTTACAATTTTTATTTAATCCTAACGGTGAAGGCCTCATTTTATTCTTCGCAGGATTCTCTACAATTCTATTTCAGTGGATTTTGTTAAAAAAATTAATTTAGAAATCATACATTTATTATTGTTACAAACAATAATAGTTTAAATTTTAATAAACACCACCCAAATAGAATTGTAGAGAATTATACAAAGAATAAAATGAGACCTTCACCGTTAGGATTAAATAAGAAGTGTAACTTTTCCGTAAAGGGAAAGCAAAAATTAAAAATCTAAATAACTATTGTTAAATAAACAATTTTAAACTGAATTATTATTTTCTGAAGCACGCTTAGAAGCCTCCGTCAAAATGTGCAGAAATTAATGATAGATCTATTTTTGATGATCGTCTTTTGAGATTGATTGTACGTAGTGTATATCCTTAATTTGTTTTTGTTAAGAATTAATAAATAACTTTTTTATTAAAGAATGTAACCTCCAATGCTTTTTGTGGGTTTTTGATTTTTGGTGAGTATTTCTTTCTTAATTTATAAGATCTTAAAACTTTCACGGATCTTATACACGAATAATATTCCCGGCTAGTTTATCAATAAAAAAGATTAAGTGGCGGGTACTATCCGACTGTCCCCTATAGGGTTGATAGAAGTAAGTAATTTGTCATTTATTTAACAACTTAGCGTGATTCACAATTAGAAAGTTATACTTCGATTAATGATATTTCAGACATTTGAGAAGATTCTTGTTTCAAATGTTGCCAAAATTATCTTTGGACTTTCTACTTTTGATCATCCCCTTCTTTAATCCATAAAAACTTGCGCGAAGAAATTTTTTTAATTTTCTTTGGTAGTCTGTCAACAATTTCAGATTTTCTGTCATTACGGATAAGTGTGATACGTGTAAAACCCCCATTAAATTACAAATGTCACAAAGTTGTACTTTCGTAACTGTTAATGAAACATCCAATAATTCTTATAATGTATTTTTGCTTTAAATTTTTTGTCATTTATAAGAATATTAATGAAACTATAATTAAAAGAATTCTAATTTGGTCTGAAGGTACAGTGATATTGAAAAACTTACCTATTTTAAAATGTATAGTTTCTAAATTGTTAAAAAAATTATTTGTTTATATAAATGTATTTATTAAGATGTT
Organism: Andricus curvator; assembly: GCA_932195095.1. Taxonomy (NCBI): domain Eukaryota; kingdom Metazoa; phylum Arthropoda; class Insecta; order Hymenoptera; family Cynipidae; genus Andricus; species Andricus curvator. The sequence continues at coordinate 26,739 of CAKNYM010044140.1, forward strand.
ATTTACCAATTATTATTTACTTACATATTTATTACAAAAATGAGGTTCATTAATCTCTCCAACTAACCTCAAACTGTTGATGGATTTTCGTATTGCACAATGGGGAAAAAACAGATATCACACTTACCCTGAGTCCTTTTAATTACCCTATCACAATTTATGATTAAAAGTAAAAAAATGTAACATTAAAAAAAAACTATTCCATCAAAATATAATATCTTCCTTCATTCCGGAAAAAAATCAACAAAAGCTGCTTTATGTAGGGGAAATTAAAAACGAAAGACCAGATGACACAACTACAAATTGGAGTTTATAAAAGGAACTCAGTTTCTTTAAAAATAATAGAGTAAAGCAGTAGCTAATGACAGCTACCTTTTTTCCACAAATAATAAGAGATATAATCTTTATTAAAATTAAGATAGAACAGAAATCCATTTTATCATGAATAATTTTATGCAAAATGAGCATGAAAAAGATTCAAAATTAAAAAATAGACTTCTAGACCACCTCACTTTTCGGCTCATTAGAGACAAAAATAACCAATTGAAAAAAGAGGGAGAAAAGGAGAAAAAGTCAACCAAAAATACCAACCTCTCACTTTTTCTTTTATCCGTCTTTTTTATACTACCAAGGAACCAACATGTTTCGGAGTCAATTTAAACTCCCTCATCAGGGATTATTTATAGGAAACTACAAGGTATGACAAAAATATATTATTATGCCAATTGGAAAAATCAGAAACATAATACCTGCCGATAAAAATAATATAATATATATATATATATATATATATATATATATATATATATATATATACATGTGTACACTCACATACACATATACAAACACAACACTAATCACTTTTCTTTAAAAAAGGATTAATTAATCAAAATTTTGTATTCATTAGTGAAAAATTGACAAAGGTATACAAAACATTATTATTCATAATAAGAATTAGAAAAGAATTTAAAATTCAAAGAATATTTTAAATTAAAAAGAAGAAAGATGGTTATTATGACCTGAAAATTATTAACCCCGACACTGATTAAAAAAATTTTTTGAAAGAAAACAGTAACGAAAAATTGCGGAACTTTTTGTTTTAAATTTATATTGAAAAGGAACAACTATTTTAAATGAAAATATCGCTAACAAAAATTACGCGGTGAAGATTCAAAGAACCGAGGTTAACTAAATTTATTTTTCAACTCGAAAACTCTCAAAGCATGAAAATGTTTTAGAGATCGTTTCCTCCCATTTTTAAGAGAAAGAGAGAGAGAGAAAAGACCCTTTTTATTTTTATAGCTTTTCGGACAAGTGACATAGTTTTCAAGCGGTCCTCTCGAGATTAACCCAAAAATCATAAAATGCACATGTTACCAAAAATTTTTCTTACAGAATTGAGAGAAACACAAAATATAAGAAAACATTCCAAAAATCATTATCAATTATTCAGAAATGAATACAAAAATAAGATATCCAATGTGATCTGAAAATAAAAGACATAAGTAAAAAAATTTTTAAGATAGAATATCCAGCAAAGATTATAACAAAGTACTCATTGGCACATAAGAAAAAATTATGCTCACATCTTGTGTATATGGCATCTTCCTCAGAATACCTTTGTTTATAGGCAACGAGGGCATAACAACTTATTTTTGATAAGTATATCTGGGTAATATATAAATAGTAAATTATGTACATCCTATTAGCAACCTTATCTTTGATAAGTACCAGGAAGGCATTTTTTTTTTTTTTTTTTTTAATATTTCAAATATATATCACGTATAAATATAAACATTTATCCTTTTATATATATATATATATATAACCTGAAAACAACTTAATTATGAATATTAAAGATGGAAAAAGATCCTAGTGCCCAGATCTAATGTTTTTGGGTGATTCAATCCAATTCAATTAGATTATTACAATTTCACAAATAGGAAAAAGAAATAATCCAAAAATATTTCATATATATTTCTAAAATTGCTATATTTAGTGCAAACTTATTACAAAAAAATTTTTTAATAAAAAGATTTCTTTCAAGAAATTGAGTTAAAATTATTCAGACTCAATTAAAAGAAATCAGAAAATATTCATGAACAAAACCCTACAAATTGGAACGAATCTTTTGTTTAGTGTCTCTATTTAATAATCTTTATGTTGCAACAAGGTAAGTTAATGAATCACTTGATTTTTATTCAAAATTTTCTCTTCATCACGCTAAAACCGTTATCACACTTACCTCCTATTGACTCTAACTGTTTATTCTTGAAGCAGGTCACATCCAAATATAAGGTATTACATTTTTTAATTTTGAATTAAAAAATGACCAAAATTTGAAGAAAAAAAATGTTTAGAATATATTATTTGTAACTTGTTCAATTTCATTGAATCTGAATTCGTTTAATTTGTAATTACATATAATGAAATTACGAAAGGTTGGAATGAAATTTCTTCATTTATTTAGTACGAAAATGTAACATTTCAAGTTTTAAATAATACACCTACGAGAGTTGGATTTGTCCACTTCTTTACAATTGAATTTGAAATTATGCGACTTTGAACGTTCTAAATTGAAAATGGCTGCTTTTAAAGCATCCAATATGGAACAAAAATGGAAAATTTTGAAGATTCAAATAAAAAAAAAGATTGTAAGGCTTTTAAATTAAAACTGTAAATTTTTGAACACAATTTGAAAACTGAAGAAGTATAATTATTTTAGTTGTAATAAATAAGGAAAAAGTAAACTGGAAGGAGAAAAACAAGATTTTACTGGGTACAAAGTTCTTTAAAAAATGGAAGAGGTTGGCAAAAGTAAGAAACGTACCTCACTAGCCACATTGAGATAATTGTGTGTCAGAAATATTTTGAAAAATGTTAGTTTTTAAGAAATTTGATTAATAATGTGGCAATGCTTGAAAGTGTACACTCCATGTATTAAATATTAGCCATTGTATCACTCATCCTGTTAGAATAAAAACGGCAAAATAAATAGTGGACCTAAATTGATAAGCATCTTTTAAATGTTAACTGTAGGACAGGTCTTTGTAGATGCCTAAACATCCATTCACATATTATATTTAAGTTTGATTAAATAATGAATGAGTTATGAAATGTAAATTGATTATAGAATTTGAACTTTAAAGCCTACAAAAAAAGGAGTTCAATACGAAACTAATAAACAGGTGTAGAATATCGATTTTATTTCTCATGACATTGAAAATTATTTATTGATGAAAATATGAAGGACAGTGTAAAAATATGTAATGTTATAGTAGAAATGTTTCATATTGATTACTAAAATTACAGAATAGTGAACATGTATAATACTTCCGAGAATACTTCAAATTGTAATCTAATCACAATTATTAAAATAAAATATGAAGAAAGCAACGGGGTTTACTATTATTCAGAGCGATTCAGAGTACAATTTTTAAAGATATTAAAATTTTCATAATTTTAAAACACGAATGCTCGTTTTGAAGGAATGTTTGATGAAAAGTAAACTTACGAGTTGAAAATGATTTTACGATGCTTTGAAATATAGCTACACACATATGTATATACATATATATATATATATATATATATACAATAAGTCTAATTATTAGCAAAAGTCCAATAATTACAGTACACAACTTCAGCAATATAATATGATTGAATCGAGGCTGCGGGTACTGAAATGTCATCAACAATGAATAAAGTTAAAAAAGTCCTACCTTCGAAGGATCCGTTTTTGCGACAATCAAACGCCAAAACAGCACCAATAAGGAGTAATAAAATGAAACTTCCTTTTTTCCAGGGGAAGCCTTTACTCGATGACGCAGTCATTTTCTTTATGAGTTCCTGAAACGTGAAAGCGATGTTTTACGCTCGTAAACACAATACACAAAATCTGCTGTGGGTAAAAAGTATTCGTTTCGACACACGAGCGGTTATAATTCTATTTGACGGCTAGAGACATTCCACGCGGTTCGCTTCGTTTGAAGATTTTCACTCTTTTCACTGGATGAAACTCGGCGTCGTTTATCTGCGTGTTTACTTCCTAAGATTATGTAGTTTTGTATTTTAATACGTAAATGCGTTTATTTGGAAAAATATACGAGAACTGACTGTAGGAAGAAAGAAGTATATAATATATGGTCAATAAAAAAAAAGCAAACGAACGTTTCATTCCGTTCCGTCAATGTCACGATGTAGACTGTCGTGCTGTCGAGTTCCGACTTCCGAGGGCAACCGTGAAGGCAAAGCGCGATCAATAATATACGACCCATCCGACCTAAACCAGTGACCTAACCTAGAATTCCGCCGCAATTCCAAAATTTCAGTGAAAGCGTGAAAGGAATAGGCCGCGGATATGACACGCACTCTCCCCCCTCTCACTCTCATGAATTAGTCTGGAATTAATTCATTCGGCCTTTCACTTTTTTTATTGCACTCTCTCTCTCTCTCTCTCTCTCTCTCTCTCTCTCTCTCTATATATATATATATATATATATATATATTATAAATTTATTTATTAGGGAGAATGCACCTGTCTGGGACAACATGCGCTGCTGTTTCTGCGCATATGGAATTGGCGCGCAATTTAAAGGCAAGAAATACTCTACAACGAAAAGCGTTCTATTAGTGTGCGTATTTAATTATAATCCAATCCAAATTTTGTGGTGGAATCGTTTGGTGGTCTTTTAAAGATCATTTATTTTAATAAATGTTATCACGATTAAACAAAATCATTTGTTTTAACATGTGTTATCACAATTAAAAGAAAAACTATTTGTCTTATGAAAAAATGGTCTTAAGTAAATTTGTAGATCATTTTGAGATGAATAATTGTTTTCCTTTATCGCATAGTTTTTCTGGAAAATGGAATGTTTTATTATTTTAATATTGTTATCACGAATAAAACAAAAAAAAAAGATTATTTTTATATTCCGAAAGTTTGACCAACAATTATTAAAATCCACCACCAAAAGATTCAAAAATAATTTTTGAAAAAATCTACAAAATTTGCTAGGCCAAAGTAAGCACTACAATTTTTAAAATTATGTAGGGTTTGCCATTCTGATCACCAAATATCGAAAACCACCACCAGATTACATTTAAAATACCACCAAACGATTCCACCAAAAAAGTTGGATTGTATTATAATTGAATACGCGCAATAATAAATCGCGCTTCGTTGTAGAGTATTTCTTGCCTTTAACCTTCGCGCGATTCCATATGCGCAGAAACCGCAAAATATATAAAATAATATGAAATGTGTAAAATGGTATATGTATACAGCATGTGTATACCATTTTCGGACGCCCCACCCCTCAGGATCCTTCTCTGGATTCGCGCCTGATATTCACACTTTTTAAGGAACGAGCACGAATTAGTATAAGGAGCGCGTGTTGACGCACTCCTGGCTTATGTTTAGAAACTTGTGAGTCAGCAGTCTTTGAGGGTTCGAATCTTCTGAGTTGCGAATTTATAAATTAATATAAAATTAAATCGCACAAATAAAATTTTTCCTCTTTATATTTCAGTCTGAAATGTTCAGAAACTGTTCGTAGGAAATTCGAACTGTTCATAAGAAACTTCGAAATTTAGCCATATGTTTCTCATAGAAATAAGGATGACATGTTTCATTTTTTATCTCGTATCCGAGACCTAGCTACAAGTTCGTGACTTCTTCACGGATAAATTTTTTCCGTGTATAATAGGATTAAAATGTGTAATTTAAAGTTTCCATAAGGATGTACAATATTAATTACTAAGTAATTCAAAATATATTTTGAATTTCGTTAAAAAATTATTTTCACATTATTGTACCTTGCTTTGAAACGTAGATTAATCAAATTTGTATGAGAATAACTTGAAAAATGAACACATTTTCAAGCAAAAAACTAAATAGTTAAATTTTTATTTAAATTATTTCTTCAACAAAAAGAAAAAGAATTTTTAACATAATAGTTGAATTTTAAAGAAAATAAATTAATTTTCAACAAAGTCCTTAAATTTTCAACCGAGTACTTGCATTTTATTTTTCAAGATTTTTCAGTCGTCCCGAATTAATTAAATTATTTCAACAAGAAAAGAATTTTCAACAAAATATTTGAATTTTAAACAAAATAAATTAATTTTCCACAAAGTACTTCAACTCTCGACCAAATACTTTAAATTTGCATCAGATTGTTCAATCTTCGAACAGAAAATACGAATTTTCTAATAAACAGTTGAATTTTCAACAAAAAAGTTTATTTTCAATTTAAACAGATTGATTTTTGTGAACAGAATACGAATTTTCAAGAAAATAAATTAATTTTCAATAACACAGTTACATTTTCAGCCAAAGGAATGAATTGTCTACACAAAAATGCGATTTTTTAAGATATACAGCACAAAATTTACGATGAATTTAGAATGTGGACTATACACAAAAACTCATCGTATTGATATATTTATGTTAAAAAATGATATACTTCAAACGAAAATAATTTAGATTACCGTAAATAATTCACAAATAAAAAAGGGTGAAATCCCTCAGAACACACCATCGAAAGAAACGAGGGTAAAAAAACGCCGTCAAATAATACATTCTTACTAGCATTAAATACAAAGCTATAGTAGAAATATATGTATGTATGTATGTAGGCGAAACCGCCCTACAGTAGATAGGAAAAAATTCAACAGCATATAACTGCATCAGTTTTCAAAAATCAAGAAAGATTATCATTGTTAAATAAAGCTTACATATTGAATTGAGTATTCTTATAGAAAAAAATATCACGAAATTAATAAATTGGCTGTAATAAACATTTTTATTAGACCTGGTCAAGGCTGCGATTTTGACACCTTTGTCCATCAATAGATAATCGTTTCTGGTATTGCTTCTGAGCAAGACAGAATACTCAATTCTGGATAATTATGATTTATCATTAGTATACTTACAATTAAAATCAATTTATTGATTAAATAATAGTTGAAACTATGATTATTTTACAAAAATCGCAAAAGTTTAAATTATTGACATTTTTTTTATCTTTGATATACCGCGAGATTGGTACGATTGGTACGAGATGTTTAATCTTTATGAAATTTAACCTTACTTGCGATGACAGAAAAGTGCAGCATTTTTACATACCTTAAACCTAAAAATGATATCTTTTCCGAAAGGCTCCTTAAAACACAACTAAAATTTATGAGCTTTTTAATAACCAATAATTTACACTATTTTCTTAGTTTATTATTTACAATAATTTGAATTTTAAAACTTCACGAATCAAAATAAACAAACAAACACAACCTTTAACTTAAAACCGAGCTTAAAACAACTGCGAGACAGTCGCAGAGCTGCCAATTTTGACAGAGAGATTTTTTGTAATTTTCCGATTATCTACTGTTGGTTATCTACTGTTGGAAAATGTATTATCTAATAAAAAGTCCTCAAATATTTATAAATAATAAAGAAAGAACACTTTGTATTAATAAATATTGTTCATTAAATTCAAGCTTCGATTCTAATGTAAAAACATGTCATAAAAATGTTTCATTAAGTTAACAAGTATGAATAAAGAAGAGGTGAAATTTTTTTTTTCAGGTTAAAAATTAATTTTATGCTCTCACGCATTAATTAATTATAAAATTTCAATGAAACTTCGTTAGAAAATATAGTATCCTTGCTGAAACGTTATACTAACAAAAGTAATTAACAATTTTTGTCAGTTTTCCAGTTAATTAAGATTATCTACTGTAAATCATTATCTACTGTAGGGTGGTTTCCCCTATGTATATATATATAGTTCAAAGTTTGTCATAAGGACAACTGCAGGATTTCGCCGGGAGCGGGTGCTAATCTGAAAAATTGCACCCGCTCCCAGCGAAATCGCGGTAAAATTTCAGCTGTAACCACGTCTCACGACCGTGAGATAGGTGGTTACAGTCTGCGACGAACTCAATACGACGATCCGGAAAAAGTCTCGTGCACCCTGAGGACACGGAGCGACCCAAGGACAACCGCCTTCTGCATTTTCCCCGCAAGTGTCTCAGCATTTTGTTGACACGCAGGGATGCTTTTCAGGCTATTAACCAGTGAAACCTTGGAACTTCCAAGAGCGCCGATGATCGATGAGCTTAACAGAATATTCCGGGTATAACCGTCGCAAATCCCTTATAAGGTCTTTATACCTCTTTTTCTTTTCTTTCTCCTTGGTTGTTACGTTTTTGTCAGCTGGTGCCGAAAATTCGACAACGAACATGGTTCGTTTCTCAAAGTCAAGGAGAACTATGTCAGGCCTCGAGTGCGCAACAGAAACAATTGTCGAGAATATGAAGTTCCAGTATATGCGGCACTTCTCATTTTCGACAATTGGCTCTATTCCTCTAGGAGCGTTTAGCGGAGAGGTATTTGGGCTAATGCCATAAGAGTGACAGAGATGGTAATAAAGCACTCTTAGCTATCATCGGGAATGTCTTGGCTCAAAATTTGGCGACGGTATGCTAGAGTGGAAATGACACCGTCTTGACATGCCAAAATGAAGCCCTCCGTGCCCGACTTCAATCCGGGTGATCTAAGGAAAGCAAACGTTAGCTCATACGACATCGACTGATCTTCTACATTTCTGTGGAAGATGCCGTGCATCCTCTTGTCGAGGAGCTGTTCGTGGAAGTTTTTCTCCTGTGCTTTCTTAATCCGGGCCTTCAGGAGTGAGTATTCAAGATGGATAAGATTTGATGCATTTTGCTCACCCCTAATATTGAAGTCAAGGCCGAGTGTTTCAGCAGCCTCCTCCGCTGCTTTGTACAGAAAAAAAAAATATATGTAAGGCTGGTTAAAAAAAATCGACTATTTTTTTTTCAAAACCCCCACATAAAAACTTCCGGAAAGGTGTAAAAAGACGCCTGTTAAAAGCAGAGCTCTTAATATTAATATTTAGAGGTCGCTCATCGCGAATTTCTATTTCCCATTTAAATAGCATGTAAAATTTTTTTATTTTATTTGGAATTTGTTAAATGTTCAGCGGCTTAATTAATTGCTAAGCCCATAACATATTCTTGTAGGGAATTCGACGCTCTACAACAAAGGTCTTTTAGAATTTTTTCATCAATTCACTCCTCCAAAAGTTATTTAAGGTTAAAGTTGAACACATAATAAATTTATCGTTTTTTTTCTTAATTTTTGGAAAATTTTTGAAATTGATCACTAATTATCGTAATCGTTTTTTCGGAAATTGTATAGTTTATAATCTTCTTTAAAAAAAGATCGTTTAACAATTTTTAAATCGAAAAGCTCAGTATCTTTATGTATTACCTGCTTATTTCTTATTAAAATAGTAGTTTCCATCTATTAAGTATCAAGATAATTCAGAAAATAATGAAAATACATCACTTTTAGAAACATACTGTTTTATATTTAGTATAGTATAAAAATAAAATTCAATATAAACAATTTTGAATATTAATACTAAAACAACATTATTCATAAGTTTTGGCGTTAAAATTATCATTACGAACATTAACTCTTATTTTAATGTTTTCTTGTTACAATATGGAAATTGTCGACGATGTTCTTGCACAACTTGTAGAAGA